>WEDG01003912.1:0-264191 GCA_017591395.1 Schistocephalus solidus
TTTTTTTCTAGTTCACCATTAATTTTTAAAACATCGCTAACTGTTGACATAGCAAGACAAGTTATGTATTTGTACATTTTATCTGCACACATTTTCATAACTTTATTTCGTTCCTAATGTTTGCCTAGACAGTGCCTTGCCGGTGCTTACCAAATATAAATTCTAAAATTCTAAATCAAAAAAGACAACGACCACGTATAGATGCTCATTAGGAAGATATGCTTATAGATAAAGAAAAGATATATGGCATGTTTCACAAGCGGGATCGGGTAAGAAGTCATGTTTTGAATAACTAAGAAGTTGATTGGCTATGCGAAAATCTCTATTTTGTATGGCAGGTACTTTTCAAAAGAGAAGACGTTTTATGAACCACGCGATAATTGTGAACATCCGAGCGTGAGCCAGTTTTAAAGACAGGAGTAATAAAAGCGGTTTCCCAGCAATCAGGAAAAAAATGAATCTCGAGAAAAACTGAGAAGTCTTTGCTCAGCATAGGGGAAATATCACTTAGTTGTTTAAGAAGGGAATTTTGGATGTTGTCGGTTCCAACTGATTGTGCTTGATTATGTTGGCTTATCTGTTTTTGAATATGTGACTCGTTGACTCGAATCTGAGGCCTGCACAGCTCAGTATTCGGATTGTAACTCTGCTGATGGTTATTGATAAACAAACTGGGGTGGTTTACAATGAGCGCTCAAAGATGACCTTATTGTTCGGTGATCATTTAAATGAGGGATGGGTTATAAAGACATCTCAGTTCATAAGGGGAACGATGCAAGGAAGATATCATTTGGAGACGTCCTTCTACATTCTTGAACTTGAAGACCCTATAAGCACCACCAATTATTTGTTCTCCAACTTGGACAATTTGCTCTTCGTTACTACTTCACTAGGACTGTTCAGGACAATACTGTTTCAACTGCATGTACTTACTTACTTCCTGTTCATCTGGAATTCTTTCTTGTGCCGAAATTCGTCATAGAACGGCATCAAATTTGAATTCGTTTATCATCTTATTCAAGTTGACTGTGCAGCCTCTGCACCAATAAAAACTGACAACCACTCAGGGAACCAAACGTGTACAACCTCGTGAAGATCTGAAGTTATCCAGGACCTTCGACATCTCCGAACGGCTGAGTCGTTCCTGAATATCCTTTATACCGTTTATAGTATTTTTTAAAGGCGTTTTTGAACAAGTATAAACATTTTTGCTCATACTGCATTAAATACTCGCCATACTCCAAAGCCAGTCGGAAATTTTCGTTATACGCTCAAAGGAGAACATACTTTTTCCCAGTGTTTTAACATTTATGGACTCAAAACAATTGTTTGCTAGCAACAGAACCAGTCACGGAACTTCCTTTAAAGGAAAGCCCGTTGAGCTGGCTTCGACATCCACGACTGGCACTCAATCAGTTTATACTTACAACCAAAACCCAGCAAAGCGCGCAAAAAGCGTAATGGCAGCCAAATCCGTCGGCTACGAGGACGAATTTTGCGTTGGATGTTCTTATATTTTACTAAGAGTTCAAAAACTAGAAAATGAGCTTGCAGACTAAAGGAAGCTCTTGCAAGATAACATTACACGACGAAACACGCTTAGCAATATTCCAGTTAAAAAGGCAGTGACTAAAGCACCAAAAGTATCAAAAACTACAACTTGTTACAGCTCACAATTTTCGGACGCGATTACCCATAACGACCGGATAACAGGAGCACAGTCTCTGAATCCTACGGACGACGACCAGAGCAAACCACAAATCTCATCCTGCTATCTTGGGTGTTATAAAGAGCCCGTAGTTGAATCCCAAGAAACAAACGCGTGGCAAGCTGCAATGGGGAAACACCACAACAGGAGGACAAAGTCACAAGCAACTCTGACGGATTCATTGAAGCCTTCAGATGAGAGTATGGTCAGAGGTAGACTAAATCCCAACGAGAGCTCCGTAAACCGTTCTCGTGCCCCTAAGGAGAATTTAGGAGGAAGCGAAAATCCCAAGCATCAGGATCGGTAACAGTGTTTAGTTATTCAGGGTTTACACGAGTCGATTCAGAGATTTATAAATGTTAGAGAAGTGTTTCGTTAAAACTAGGCCAAGGCAGTTGGCTCTCTGGTTCTCTCTGAATCTCGCTGGTATGTTAACGTTCTGTACCAGAGGTTGGTCGTGAGTGAGATCCATTAGCTTGCTGCCGAAGGAAGTTGGCGCACCGTCCACTGTCAGATTTACCCAGTCTAATGTAGGTGCATTGAAATCTCCAGTAATAAGCACCTCCTGGTGACTTGATACTTCATTGACTAAATGAAGGACTGACTCATGAGCTGCACTTGAAATGTTTGGTGGTCTGTAGATCGTGAAGAATTGTAGGTTTTGTGAAAAATCCCTTTTTAATCTTTATCCAGGAAGAGGGCGTGCGCTCCTTCGACTGCCGAGATTCCTGTTCTACCGTATGCGGCCACTCCACCTCCCTGCCTATTTTCTCGGTCTCTTCACAAGAGCTGGTATCCATCTATCAAAACCTCGTTATCCGCGATTTCTGCCATTAGTCACGTTTCCGTAGTGGCAACGACATGGGGGGGCTCAGTCTGAGACTATTGCCTTGACTTCTTCTATTTTCGAAAGGAGACTCTGAGAATTGGTATACAAATATCTCAATTTAGACTGGGTAACTGCTCCATATAGACTTATGCTCATATGCGCGATTGAATGCTCGAGTCTGTCACTGCTTTCCGAGACGTACTGGTGTCCATCCCGCCCATGCTAAGTCTTGATGAGTGGTCGTTAACCGAGTTTTGGAGCGCATTCCTTTTTTAATACAGCTTTGTGCAGTTGGGTTCTTCGTATTTAGTGTTCTAAGTTTCGGTGAGCACCAGCATTGATGATGTGCGGGTTCTGCAACAGGAAAGACCTCTTCATAAATTTTATTTCCCTGTCCTTTATTTTGAGTCATTTTCCCCTCTGTTCGAATCTTCTCTTCAGTTCTGTTCTCAGCATCCTCATTTTTGGCCTTTCCGTGAGTTAGTAATCCGGCTGAAAAAAAAAAATCCCTACGTGAGCAACGGAGAGCCATTTTCCGTTATTGGAGGTGTGAAGCCTGCACATGATTATCAAGAATGATTTTAAGAGGCCTCTGTGATGATATTTCATGCGAAACACCCACGTTCCCTAAACAGAATGCTTTGTGCGCGGTAACGCATTCGCCATCTTGAAGAATCGAATTTGAGTATGCTCGGAAAAGACTGAGGTCATGTTTTATCCTTGCCTTTGCAATCAGAGAAGTGGACTTGGGATCCCCTTTAATAACAAGATTGCGTTTTCGGTCGAAATGGCTGTTTGTTGACTTTGTGTTCTGGTTTGATGATAGGACATCAGTATCGGGAAGAATTCTACTCTGGTCAACGATGTTATTTGCGTCAATACGATCAAAGATTCCTAAAGTTAATGGTGAACCCATTTTAAGAACTTTTCCAATTCGTCCTGCACACGCTCCTGTTTCACTAACAGAAGCTTCCGCTTGAGTATCTAGCGGTAAGAATGAGCTTTGTTTGGAGTTATTGCTCATTTTTTTGTGAAATTACCTTCGCATCTTTGGACTTCCAATTCTTCGTCTTCGGCACACCAAATTTGACGAGCTTTTCAACGACGCCATTTTGTTGTATTATCCAGCAACGATGCCACATATGTTTGTGTATCCAGAGCATTACTGCTTCTGTCTGAGCTGAATGACAGTAGTAAGGTGCATGAGCTGGTTTGATTTCCCTTTCGAAGGAAGTAAATGTCTATTGATTTGCTGAGCTCTGTAGACGCAATGTCTGTAAGCACTAAATTAGGTATTTTTGCGGAATTTATGTTTGCATACGTCATTTATTTTGTTGGAATTCTCGCTGTTACGGTACGTTTTTGCCCGGTGAACAAGGTACCTTCTCTTTTAGATCGGCAATTTCTTGTTTCATGTTGCTTATCTCTTTTCCGATCAATATGAATTTCTGTATAAAATTTAAAGACCCCATGCAGTTTTCGTCCTCGTAGGTGAAATTTTTTCTTGTTATCAGGCTTTTTGCCTGCTTGGCACAAGGAGAAATGGCAACAGAATATCTGTGTTCGCCATCTTTTTCTATTTGTATACAAATTTTTGCCGATTTTCCCGTGAGAATGTGGCCGATTGGTTAGATACGTTGCCACATGCCTTTCCGACGAGGGTTTGACTTCCACCCGTGGTACCAATTCATTTTCTCCGCGCAGATGACTCCTGAGGGTTTGTGTTTTCCTTTACTCTTAGGATTGTATGGGAATGCATTTAATTTATAAATCTTCTTAAATAAGTTCGCTAGGGTGCAATAATATACAGCAGTCAGACTCATAAGAAGCATGCAACAACTCAACCTTTGTTGTGACTTCTCCTTCTCCGTTTGAAAGCAGATTAAAGCAGCACACCGCTGGCGTGAATTTTGGAAGCAGGTCAACGTTGAAGCTTGTATTTCTCGTAGGGATAACGTCCGGAACGTGGAATAATCCTCAGTGAAGGAATATTTGGATAGCCACAGAATCGTTAAGTCCAGGTAAATAATTCCCAAATTTAGAGACTGGACAATCCTCTCAAGTGTTATTCAAAAACAACGTGTCTTCTTCACTAAGGTAGAGACTAAAACTTCGTCAAATCTAAGGAGCGGAAATTCGAAAGCAATTTCAAACGACGCGTTAACTAGTCTATCTGAATGCAAGCGAAGACTGCACATTTATCTTAACACTGATTCTATTAACCTTTTATTTTCCTCATCTTTTCCGATCAACTTTATCTATGAGTCTGAGCAATTACCATCGGGAATTTAAGTGACCTTCTTGAAACTATTTTTTCTACCTCGAGTCCCCATGAACCATGATGTCTCCATATTCCACTAGTCATTCGAAAGATGAACTCATTCGGATGTCCACATCCGGACGTACATAGTTTACAATTCTGCCGTTTCGTTGGATACTTACCACCATTAGAGTTCACTTCTGGATCCAAAGATGTTAAGACCTCAAGTTCACTGACACCTTTCGCGAGATTTTGTTTTGTGCGCCATAGTGATCAATAACGAACCATATCGATGTTTCATTATCTCGTTCTGGAATGCTATTGCAGTATAAGCCTTAAATACCCTTAACCTTATTTTACCAATTATTTTTTTCTTCTACTCTCTATTCGAAAATGGAGGCCTATTGAACTCTGCCTCCATTTTCAAGGTCTGAGTTTTTTTCACTGCCTATTTTCTTGTTCACAATTAATTTAAAAACATCGCTTACTATTGCCCTAACAGAACAGGTTCTGTCTTCCTTATTAAATATTTGTACATTTTATCTGCACAAAGTGTCATGATTTTATTTCGTTGCTAATGTTTGTTAGGACAGTGTCTTACCGGCGCTAACCAAATATAAATTATAATACAATTCAATAATTTGACCATGCCAAAGGGAAAGAAGGCGCCCCTTGCTGATGCTACCTTGACGTCGCACCTTACTCTCAAAGTTGCTCTGTCACCGCTGCAGGACGCTTTGACTATATATTTTGGCACAGATCTTCCACAACTTCCTGCTCGGTCGACATGCTTTGCTGACCATCTTCCCCAAGAAATTTACGCCAGCCGTGAAATGCTTACGTACATTGGGCCATCTTCTCGGCTGGGAAACCATTTTCACAATTTCCACTCCCACCACAAACAGGTGAAGCTTACCTTTCGACTCCGCCTTGACAGGTACAATCTGAAAGACATTGCCCACCTCGACTATATCTGATAATTTACTAATAAAACCCATCTTATCAATGGCGCGAAGAAATAATTGGCCAACGTTCTGCCCGTGCCCTTCTTGTTCTTGTTCTTGTTCTTGTTCTTCTTGTTCTTCTTCTTATTTTAGAATTTAATTTAACATTTATATTTGGTTAGTGACGGCAAGACATTGTCTACAAACATAAGTAAAGAAATCTGCAGATAAAATTGTACAAATATTTAATAATTTAGGCAGAATTTGTCCTGTAAGGTCAACAGTTAGCGATGTTTTTAAATTAATAGTAAACTAGAAAAAAGGAAGTGAAAAAAACACCGACCTTGAAAATGGAGGCCGAGTTCAATAGGCCTCCATTTTCGAATAGAGGGTAGGAGAAAAAACTGCTTAGGAAAATATGGTAAGATGGTAGAGTAGACTAATACTGCAGTAGCAATTCAGAATGAGATGTTGAAATGTCGATATTGTTCTTCTTCGAACACCACCTCTCACATTACAAGAATATAACGACAACTCAGTTGTCCTGGTGGCTAGTTCGTATCTCGAATATTCTTCATGGCTCCTCGTGTGCGCATAAATTCATCCAGTTGATTCGTAATCTATTCACGGATTCACTCACTCTGGAAACGAAGCCACAAAAAGCTACTTATGGAAAATGATCCTCTGGCCTGGCATTAAGAAAGAGGCTAAGGCTTGGGCACGATCCGTGAACAAAGTTTCGGCGAAAATAAAGCTCTATAAGTGGCCGATTCCCTAGTATCCACGTAGGGCTGAGTGACGTTAATTTTAAGGATGAAGCCTATTAACTCCATTCAGTGACCACAATCACCTTCTCGCAGATGTCCATCGGTACAACCGTTTAAGTAAAGTAAGTCATCCACGGAATATAGAGACGGAAAACATCTTCATGGCTTTCATCAGTCGCCGAAGCACCATTTTTAGTACCAAGTTAACTGCTACGATCGAGGTACTCTATTTGAGTCGGCTCTTTTTGAAGCATCATGACCTTTAACGCATTCGGAGGAAAGCCTGCCAAACATCAAGCAACTTCACGAACTATCATTTCCACATTGGTTAAGCCACATTTGGAATATTCTCTACCAGCCAGGAGACCCTCGACAGTTCCAGATCAGAACTGTCTCAAAATTATTTATTTATTTATTGCCAGTTTACAGACAAGGTCAAAAAAATATATACAGTAGAGGGTCAAGCTAACAGTGAAAAAAACTGCTGATCGTTGTTTCAAGGGTTTTCAGAAGAAAAACTGCAGCTTATTGAGGGATTAAAGTTCAGGACAGGGAAGCGTTGACAAAGGTGCGTTGGCAAAGGTCCATTCAGTGTTATGGATTTAATATTCTGCCCCAGCAGGTATGTCGGCGAACGGCTGTTCGCTGTCGACTGAGAAATAAGCCGATTAAGGTCTGCAGAGCCAGCAATATTGCCCTCAGCATGAATTCTGGCACAGGATTCAGAGTCCTTGAATGCCATCAGAACCGAAGACAGCTTCCATAGAGTCAGCACCCAAAAGTTTTTGGAAGGTGTCCTGAATGTAGAAAACTAGTGACAGCTCGCGTAAACAAGGGATAGCCTTGCTGAATTTTGATACTCCTGGGTAGCTTATTCCAGATTGTAATAGCGTTTACCGAAAAAAAACTATCGGTATCTAGCGGTGCGTGCCAAAGGAAGAAATAACAATACATCTCGGTGACTGGTGCGATGAGAGTGGTCGAGCTGCCTCAGAGATGTAAGAGGGTTAAATGTACAACTGTTTAAAAGTTTAAACAGTAAAAATAATCCTTTCTGTAAGCTGCGAAGCCACATTGGGTCAAGGCTTGTAAGCTTACAGCGTTGTTGGTAGGACAGGTTTCGGTGTTCTGAATACAAAAATGTTTTTGTAAAGACTAGGCCTGACATACATTTTATAGAGGCTGATTCTAATGTTGACCGTTTTACAATTTCTAAGAACAAACCCAGTATTTCGAGACAATCAGGGCGCAGTGCTCTGACAGATTAAGACTACTAGAATATGATATGCCCAGATCCTATATAACTCCGGGCACATTTAGATCGTGACCGTCTATGCTTAGGTGGGGCTGATGGTTGTCGCCAATAACCATAACGGAGCACTTTTGCCAAGAAAGTGAAAGGCACCATGTACGACACCACTGAGTGAAGGCCTGAAGATCCTTTTTTAAGGGCTCAAGCACGATGTTGCGATCAACCGGTTTATATCGATAGGCAACTTTTAAATCGTCAGCGTACATAAAGGGCCTTCAATACTGAAAACAATCAGGAACATCGTCGAAAAGAGGCAAAATAGAAGTGGGCCAGCACGCTGCCCTGAATAACTCCGCTCCTCACATGCGTGGGGAGCATTCAAATAGGATGATATTAAGTTCATAAGCTTGTTACCTATGCCGAAGGAGGCAAGTTTCAGCAGAAGGAGATCATGGTAAACATGATCAAAAGCCTTCGTGAAATCGAAGTAAACGGTGTAAATCGCAAAACCGCTGTCTCTATATTGTAGCACATGATCAAAAAGGGAGCTGGCAGGTGTCACAAGACCTTTTTCGAGATACCCATGCTAAGCCGCATTAAGTAGGTTATTCTCTGTTAGTTGACGCATCATTTTGTCTTTGATCAAGGTCTATAAGATCTTCGAGACTGCTGGCAGTGTATTTATTGGCCTAAAGTCGTCAAATGGCGTAGGTCGGCCGTGTTTGGGAATAGGCAATATGTGCGATTCCTTCCATAAAATAGGGAAAGTTTCACTTTCAAGAGCAAGATTAAATATCTCATACAGAAGAGACAGAAATATATCGTTTGCATCTGCCTTTAGAACGCTGACTGGGATGCCATCTGGTCCAGGACTGTAAGATTGACGAAAACGCTGAATGGCTACAGTCAAGTCCCAGAGGGTAAAAGTTATGGTTTCGAGGACGTTAGCGGTCCAAACCCGGATGTTAGGAAAGGGGGGGCGACAGTATGTTCACTAAATATTCTAGACAAGACACAATTGAAGCTATCAGCTGTCAACTAAGCGTCAGCTATAGGGTTTCCTAAGGCGTCTCGAAGTACGGGGTGCTGCGTTTTTCTCTGGGCTTTTACTGTGCGCTAAAATAAATAGGTTTATTGATTTGGCACTGCTTGGGCGCCGTCAAATCCTTAGAACACAGGAAAAAACTAAAACAAACTCCTCTTTTCATTAGACACTTAAGCTTTGGTTTGTTTGTTTGCTTAGATAGCAGTGTTCGAAATGACGAGTTTGTTTTTAGTAAAAAAACCTGTTTTCCAAGGTTTAGAAATAGCAAAAATGAAGTAAAACAGCTACACAGAATGAAGATGAATGTATCAGGGAAATAATGTTTAGAGTCAAGACTAGTCTGTCATTGACGTTCGAGGGTATTCATTTGACAGAGGTAGAAACGTCTGCGGTCGATTCGAAGGGATAGGTACTTCCAATCAGATGCGAGCGCAGTCGATTCCGGTGTGGGGTCTGCCGAATAATTAGACTTTGTAACGGGCCCGTATTAGATGCACAACAAATCCAAATGAACGACGCCCAAGAGAGAACAAGACAGTAGGCAAGGGGAAGAGTTTAGGGATAAGTTGAAGCTAGAAGTTGATATTCTAATAGGGGCTTGGTCCTGAGAGGATCCTTTGGTGGGGATTGGCTTTCCTGGGGTCCTTTGGTGGGGATTGGCTGTCCTGGGGTCCTTTGGTGGGGATTGGCTGTAGTGGGGAGGTCTTCGGGAGGTCCGTAAGAGAAGGAGAGGCGATGGCTGGAGAAACGTCAGAGAGCGGTCTCCGGCGCTAGTAATCTGGGCTACTAGAGTAATCTGCTAGTAATTTGGGCTATTAGAGAAAATCGAAAAACTTTGATTCCATCTTTACATTGCCCCCTCCTGCGTAAAGTTTTCGCTGTCCTCAGCGATCCCAATATCATTACGCAAACGCACGGAGTCCCTTGAATTTTGAATGCTATAAGGCATTACGGTTTCTTCTCCACCTTCGGGTGGGATTTCAACCCACCTCTCGACCCCCTCGTGATCTACGTAACGCACTGCATCGCCTGGGTGTTCTGTTCTGCGGTTATCTTCCATTGGCCTCTCCTCCAGTTTAAGTCTATTAAAGTGAACCGTGAATTCAGAGGTGAAAGGTCAATTTCGATCTTGAATGACGCAGGTCGTATCAGAGAGCATTCTGGTGACGGTATATGGCCCTGACCAGTCCATTACTAACTTACTCGGTAATCCCTGGGGAGTCGCGTGCTCCCTGAGCCAAACAACATCACCGACATCATATGGGCACCCATGTGCCAGCCTGTCATAGTGTTCCTTTTGGTGCCTCTGGGCTCCTTGTAAGTGTATCCGTGCTTCCTCTGTGGCTATACGCATTTTCTTGTGGAGTGCAGCGACGTAAGAACCAACCGGTATTTGATTATTCTCAAGAGGTACCTTTAGATCCTCTGGTATTCGCATTTCACGACCACAGGTGAGTGCAAAAGGCGTCTGTTGTGTCGAAGAGTGAACCGTGGAGCGGTATGCGAGCATGCACGCTGGCAACGCATCATCCCACGTGAAGGGAGCCTGATGATCTACAAAAGCCTTTAGTAAACCAACTAGCGTCCTTTTCGTCCGCTCCACTTGACCGTTTTCTTGCGGGTGGTAAGCCGTGGTGCGCATCTGATTGTCCTTTAAGTATTTACACAGACTGTGAAGAACCGCGTTTTCAAACGAGGACCCTCGATCCGAATGGATCTGTTCTGGTGTGCCCCATCTACATACCCAATTGTTAAAGATGGCCTGGGCAACAGTTTCAGCCGACATGTTGGTAAGGGGTTCCGCTTCAGCCATTTTGGTAAAGAAATCAACCATCACTAGAATATATCGGTTGCCCCGAACTGATGGCGGTAGTGGTCCCACTAAGTCAAAGCCTACGCGTTCGTTGGGGTATCCCGTCAGAATAGGCTGAAGAGCAGCCCTATTCAGCTGTCGTGGCGGTTTGATCTGATTGCACAGGGTGCAATACCGAATAAAGTTCCACACTGACCGCTTCAAGTTAGGCCAGTAGTATCGGCGCCTAAGGGCCCACTCGGTCTTATGGATGCCCACGTGCCCCAACTGTGTTTGGATTCTATTAAGAACCTCGTCTACCATGGATAAGGGTAGAAGAATACGTCACGGGTATTGTTCGCCATCCCGATAGAACAAAATGTCATTATCCATAAAGAGTTTGTCACACACCGTGTGCAAGCAACGCATCTCATAGCTATGGCCTCTCAATTTAACTGCACTAAGTGGTTGAGAACCACTTAACTTCCTATGATATATCGGGCCAATATGAGGATCTCCTTGCTGCGCTTGCGCCCAAAGACGGCTTTGGTCGTCTTGTAGTGACAAGGCACTAATGTTAATGTCTGTACATGACGGACATTCGCCATGGGGAAGGTAGGGCTTTCGAGAGAGAGCATCAGCATTATTGTGCTGACGTCCTGGACGGTATATGCATTCGAACTCATACCCGGCGAGTCTCTCTTGCCACCTAGCGACTTTTCCTTTAGCGTTCTTAAAGTTCTGCAACCAGGTCAGAGAGCTATGATCCGTGCGCACGATGAAAGGCCGGTATTGGAGGTATGGCCGGCATTCCTCCACGAAGTGGGTGAGTGCGAGCATCTCCCTTCTGGTCACACAGTAACGGCGTTTTGCCTTTGTCAGGGATCGGCTTAGATACTGAATGACACCCTCTGTACCATCTGGTTGTTGCTGGGAGAGGACGGCGCCTATGGCAGTGTCACTTGCATCAGTATCTTGAATAAATTTCCTGGCGTAATTGCTTATGTCAGGAAAAACTAAAATAGGAGTAGTGCACAACTTATCCTTCAACGTCTGGAAGCTACTAGTACAACCAGCCGTCCACTTAAATTGTACTTCTTTCTGGGTCAGCTTGTGAAGCGGACCAGCTAGGTGAGCATAGTCTTTAATAAATCTTCGATAGTAGGAAGCCAGTCCTAGAAAACTGCGGACTTCAGTTACGTCAATGGGGGTGGGCCACTCGCGGATCTGCCTAACTTTATCCTCGTCCGTTTCTATGCCAGAGGCTGAGACTACATGCCCTAAAAACTTGACACAAGGTCTAATAAAAACACATTTACAGGGCTCAAGGGTGAGACCAGCCTGTCGGAGACTGGTAAACACGTCACGGACATTGCTTATATGACTGTCAAAATCCTTACCAAGAACAATTATGTCATCCATATAAACTAGGCATGACTTGGGAATGAGTTGAGCCAGGACTTGATTCATTAGCCGTTGAAACGTACTGGGAGCATAAGCTAGGCAAAAAGGCATTGTCTCAAACTCGTAAAGACCCGAGGGGACCGCGAAAGCAGTCTTCTCTCTGTCAACGGGTCGCACTTCTACTTGCCAGTAACCGGCTGCTAGATCTAGAGTAGAGAATACCTGATTACCCGAAAGGGCATCTAGGGTTGCATCAATCCTGGGCAGAGGGAAAGAATCCTTAGTTGTCACTGCGATTTAATTTGCGATAGTCAACGCATAACCGCATAGTGCCATCCTTCTTCATAACTAACACGACCGGAGACGACCAAGGTGAATTAGATGGCCTGATAATTTTCCGGTCTAACATATCATCGATCATTTCTTTTAACTGTGTCTGGTAGAATACGGGAAATCGCCTAGGAGGAATCTTCGTTGGCCGAGTCACACCTGTATCGATCTCATGCTGAGCCACATTAGTACGTCCGAGTGAACGGCCGTCCCAATCGAAGATATCTTTAAACTCCTCTATCAAACTACATAACTTAGATGAGCTATCCTTGTCAAGAGTAGGGGGCACTAAATTATTGACATCTTCTAACTTGAATGCATTAATTACAGGTTGACTAACCGGTACCTCGGTCCTGAAAGGCACCTTAGTACCCCCGACATGGAGAGTGTTAACGTTAAAGTCTAAGTAACATTTAAAAGCATGAAGAAAGTCAGCACCTAATATACAGTCCCAGGCAATGTCAGGACAGACAACGAACTTATGACTAAAAATAAGGTCACCTATCTCTAAATAAGCTCTATCATGCCTTTATGTCGCAAAGTTGCTCCGTTTGCCGTCTTCAGGCTGACTTTAGGCTTTGTGCAATACTTCACTCTAGCCTGAAGTTGAAGGAAAATGTATTGCCTAATGATGGAGCAGCCGGATCCTGAATCAACTAAGCATGGCAACTTAGTATTTCCTATGGTTGCATCTATAACAGGGTAGTGTGGCATGTAACCTACGTTTGCAACAAGCATATCAGATATAAATATGCGCTTACCAAGCGCTTCTTCCTCACCTGAGGTGATCACATGAACACCTGGGGAAGGTGGAGGGGGGGTCGGACGACCACGTTGTTGCCTCCAGTTCCCGCGTCGAGGAGACTGTGGAGAGCCTCGCCAAGGAGAGGTCGGCTGTGGAGGGCCGCGCCACGGAGTTTGGGGTTGTGGAGAGCTATGCCAAGGAGTGGGCTGAGGAGGGCCCCACTGCCATTGAGCCGTTTGCGTGCCGACGTCGCGGCTCTGTCGCTGTCCCATGGCGAAGACATCGACTGGAGAGTCCTGTATTGCGGCAGGAGCTTGATGAAATCCATAGGCTGATGGGGAGGAGACTTGGACCAAGGGACAGGCCGTATAAATGGCCTCCTCTCGCCGAGCAATATCGAGGGCAACCTTGATGCTGCTGGGGGGTCGCGGAGGAATCGGCGCCTGATCTCAGGGAGAGAGATCCCGTCGACAAAGTTCTCCAAAATTCTGGCCTCGAGCTCAGTGAAGGACTCGGTAGGGTAGGCTTGACGGGCCAGGACGCGAAGATGTCGTTGGAAGTCCACGACAGACTCGCCCACGTGTTGTCGGCGGCTTTTGAGGGCGGCGCGGGCAACCCAGGGCATCGACGACCGTCCGAATTCGCACCGCAGACGCTCAAAGATGGTCGCGGGAGTGAGCGACGCTGTCAGGTTGGCAGCCCTGGCCACCGTGTACACCTCGTTGTCTAGCCGTCCCAGGATGGCGGCTGGTCGGGCACCTTCGTCTACGGCCTCCAGGTAGACTTTCATACGGTCCTCCCATAAGTCATAATCGTCATAAACCGTAAGCTTATCCGGCTTAGGTTGACGGCCTCCAGAGCTTGAGACCCGCTCCATCGCCTGAAACTAGTCTAGTTATCAAGTCTTCGGACATTGATTATCCCACCGCTGCCACCAAAATGTAACGGGCCCGTATTAGATGCGCAACGAATCCAAATGAACGACGCCCAAGAGAGAACAAGACAGTAGGCAAGGGGAAGAGTTTAGGGATTAGTTGAAGCTAGAAGTTGATATTCTAATAGGGGCTTGGTCCTGAGAGGATCCTTTGGTGGGGATTGGCTGTCCTGGGGTCCTTTGGTGGGGATTGGCTGTCCTGGGGAGGTCTTCGGGAGGTCCGTAGGAGAAGGAGAGGCGATGGCTGGAGAAGCGTCAGAGAGCGGTCTCCGGTCCAAAGTGATGAGCCTCAATTCTCCTCGGTATTTATGTCATGTTCTCCAGACAATTTGATAGGTTAACATAGAATAGACCAATGGGTATGCCTAAATCATACGTTGTAGATCGAAAAGAACCAATAGGGTTAAGAGTTAAGATTTTATAGACTTCCGGGCTGGCGCTAGTAATCTGGGCTACTAGAGTAATCTGCTAGTAATTTGGGCTACTAGAGAAAATCGAAAAATTTTGATTCCATCTTAACAACTTAGTTGACTGATTGCTAAAAAGGTTAAAATAGATTAGGAGCAAGAAGAGTTCAACGGTAAGAAACTTTCAATGCAGTCATACAGTCTTCATATTTGTATTATATATCATAGTGTTGATTATGTTTGATCTAGCTGTATGAAACAGCTAGTACCATTCGTTTCATAAAGCTATATGAAAACCTAGACGTGCGGCTCATTGCGCATTCGAATAACATAGAGCATAAATGATGTCAAAAACGGAAAAAAACATACTACTAACAGACAGAGATAAAAAATAATAAGTTTTTGCAAGTTAGTTTTAAAGCAAATTGTTTACTTATCATAAAATTATACATAAAAATAAAGACGCTATCCAAAAACATTTTTAAAATGTAAAGTTATCATAATTTTTTAAAATAGTTTTGAACAATAGAAAAAAGCTGCTTTTAGATAATGGATATATAAATCATTAAATTGAGAGCCCTTGTGCATAGCCAGAGGATAGGTATTTATGAGTCTTGTAGGTCACTAACCACCACTTATAGCTTGCCCATAACCAGAGGGTGTACCACATAACCAGATGATAAGATTCTTAATCTCTGTGTGCATTGCAGGTCGTCGTAGGTGGTTTATAAAAGGACATGAAATAAATAAATAAATAGGTTTATTGATTTGGCACTGCTTGTTGCCGTCAAATCCTTAGAACACAGGAAAAAAACTAAAACAAACTCCTCTTTTCATTAAACACTTAAGCTTTGGTTTGTTTGTTTGCTTAAATAGCAGTGTTGAAATGACGAGTTTGTTTTAAGTAAAAAACCTGTTTTCCAAGGTTTAGAAATAGCAAAAATGAAGTAAAAACAGCTATACAGAATGAAGATGAATGTATCAGGGAAATAATGTTTAGAGTCAAGACTAGTCTGCGGTCGATTCGAAGGGATAGGTACTTCCAATCAGATGCGAGCGCAGTCGATTCCGGTGTGGGGTCTGCCGAATAATTAGACTTAGTTGACTGATTGCTAAAAAGGTGAAAATAGATTAGGAGCAAGAAGAGTTAAACGGTAAGAAACTTTCAATGCAGTCATACAGTCTTCATATTTGTATTATATATCATAGTGTTGATTATGTTTGATGTAGCTGTATGAAACAGCTAGTACCATTCGTTTCATTAAGCTATATCAAAACCTAGACGTGCGGCTCATTGCGCATTCGAATAACATAGAGCATAAATGATGTTAAAAACGGAAAAAACATACTACTAACAGACAGAGATAAAAATAATAAGTTTTGCAATTTAGTTTTAAAGCAAATTCCCTAATAGCAATTCATATCAGACGTATATCGCCCGGATATCCACATGTCGAGATACATATGTCCACCGTATGTCGACTTTGACCGCTTTTCCGACATATGCCCTATATGGAAATGTCGATATTTGTCGAAATAGACGAAAAAGGGTCGGATACTTCCTACTTAACCCCCCATTTAAAACGAATACATACGGAACGCCCATTATTATTCCTTTACCGTGACCGCCAACAACGTAACCATTACTTCCTATCCTATTTAGCTCGCGTATACGCCACTAAAGTCACATTTTCCCATTTTCTCAACGTTTTGTACAAAATGTAAACACACCGTTGATGGAAATATAAAAAAATGTGTATTATAAAACGTCCACAATAATATATGTACAATAATGGATATTAGTCAACTTAATATAAACAATATGGGGTTGTGGAATACGTTCAATCAGGGGTTAGCCGGGTTGTCAAGATGGGGGTTTGGAGTGGAGGTGGCTAGTCCTGGTTGGCATTCTAAAAATAGACAGTTACGCAATATGAAAGGAAATCAACTCACCATAAAAGGGTAATTCAGGCACGTGCCTTTGAACCCTCTTGCCGGCGGCATCGAGGGACCTTTTCAAACGCCTTACAAATGCGGCCTCCAACTCATAAAGGTTTAGACGGCCGCCGCCATTCCACCTTACGTACAGCTCTAAATTGTTTGAAATTAACAATAGATGTTAATACCCACCTGTAATAAGTTCATATAATTTGGACCCTGATAAAGCATCTTGCCTTTGCGTCCTTGGAAATTCAGTTCCAAGGCTATAGCATCATCGAAAATTGCATAAAATATGCGCTTAACGAAGTCGTCCGTATTTCAGCCCCCGAGGCAGGATAAATGACTCCTAATTGAAAATGTAAATAATTGATGGGTACTTACCAGTTCCCTGCGGAAATTTGGATTCAGCAGCCGTTCATGTAAATCTCTGAAAGCAGCACGGCTGGCTAGCGGCTGTTCGACTGGATTTAGGGGGATTGATATACCCATTTGAATGGGAGCTGTACTGGCTGTCGGTAGAGTAAGCTCCGACGTTCACAGTTTTGCTAGAATACGACGTTGGGTGGCCTGCATTTGCAGCAGCCGTTTCACAATTATGTTGAAACGTCAATACATGTCTGCCTGAAATTCCGTTTAGGATTTTGAGGCAGATGCGTCTAGAATAATGAATACTCAAAAGATAACAGTCTTACCTGCCTGCTGAGGACATCTTCTGGAAGGCAGTTTCCCCTGATGTGTCAGAGATGGCATTTGATTGTTCTTCCTATTCATACTTATATGTGCAACATGCTACCTACCGGGGAAAGTGTAGGTGTCTGGTCCCACAAGTAGGAGTCCTCTTCCCTGTAACGACGTGGTCGCTTTGAATGCCGATGTGAGCTCATGATCAATATCTACAACCGCACAGTAATGTATAAGTTTAGCATCCATGCGATCTAGCCGGTGCATCGCATATAACAGCTGCTATGCGCACCATAACTGACTGATCATAGTTATCTAAACTAATACAAGTTAACTGTAACTGATTTCACTAACACGAAAGCTGTAAGATGTCCTTAGCAGTGTTCGGGGGTCTGTGGGCATGTCTGGGACAAGCGATTTAAAAATTTCTAGAACATTACGTTGGTGGGTATGGGCAATGTTTGATTCAATAGCCCATTCCCTTACCCTATCCTGAATAGACTTATGCGAAGGGATACCACTCTCTGTGCTGCTTTCCTCCTCATCGGATGATGAGGGATACCCCTCGCTGTCATCTGTGGACTTATCAGTTGATTAATCTACATCAATGGGCATGTCAATCAAAGTTTGAGCACTAGGCGATGCTGACATGCATTCCTCGTCATGTATAACTCGTCTGCGCTTTAATCTATATCTATTAAGTTCATAATTAACTTCGCGGTATATTTCCGCGACATCGCGGGCAACATGCCTTCTAATGGTCCTTTTACAGGGCTGCCTATACATTGTAGATGGTTAATAAACAAAATAAATTGATACAATAAACAGTTAAGCAATGTAAATGATAAATAGGGTTTGACAGAAGGGCAGGCAGAATTTCGGTCAACCACGTACGTATGCAAGCCACGAGAAATAAAAGTGTGATGGCCGCTTCCCACGCCTACTCTAGACACACTATCATGCCAACCAATCACAGCACGGAGTCTTAATATAGATTAACCAATGAGCAGAGGCTATGTCCTATCTCGGAATGTCGAGATATACGTATATCAGTGCTATATATGCATGCTATTAGGGTTGTTTACTAATCATAAAATTATACATAAAAATAAAGACGCTATCCAAAAACATTTTAAAATGTAAAGTTATCATAATTTTTAAAATAGTTTTAACAATAGAAAAAAAGCTGCTTTTAGATAATGGATATATAAATCATTAAATTGAGAGCCCTTGTGCATAGCCAGAGGATAGGTATTTATGAGTCTTGTAGGTCACTAACCACCACTTATAGCTTGCCCATAACCAGAGGGTGTACCACATAACCAGATGATAAGATTCTTAATCTCTGTGTGCATTGCAAGTCGTCGTAGGTGGTTTATAAAAGGACATTAAATAACTAATCGTGGGAGATTCTGGCCTGAGTATCCGGTTCTAGTGAAATGGCTATCACCGCACGCAAAGTACGTTTGGATTTTCAGCTTGACTTCTAGGTGCAGATAAGGCAGCTCAACGGGAGAACTCAGGATTGAAGAAGCTATCGCCAACAGTAACTGCCGCGTCAGAGCCCTTTCGGCCCGAATTCTATGTTGAAGAACTGAGTTGAAAAATGCCCTATCTTATTCAAAAATAGATGTGTGCTATTATTTAAAGTCACTTTAAGTCACTTTATTGGGGGAGGTAGGCTTTCGCCCTTGAGCTCCCTATTCACATGCAAAAATGTCAATAGTACAAACGTTTACAGTGATATATTTGAAAATGAAAATGAAGGGTCATTTATATGTGTGGGCCAGGCGCAACCTGCCACTGTTTACACAATCTTCATTATATTGACAATAGTTTCTCAGAAAATGAGTATCTAGTTTGAATTTAAATGTGTCAACAGTTTCTGAAAGGACCACCTCGTCAGGGAGTCCGTTCCATGCTCCAACGACCCTCTGCGAAACGGTGTTCCGACGGACTTCCGTGTGGACAAACTTCCTCTGCAGTTTAAAGGGATGACCCCGCAGATGTTCCGTCCCAGCCAATTCGAAGAAGTCAGCAAATTCTAGGGCACAATCGCGGCCTCTGACATTCCGGTAGGTTTGGATGAGGTCACCGCGTAGTTGCCTGTAATTTAGAGGAAACAAATCAAGTTCAACCAGTCTGGCTTCGTAAGGCAGATGACGTAGATTCTTGACCATTTTCGTAGCCCTCGCCTGCACTCGTTCCAGCTGTAGATAATCCTTCTTAAACCACGGACGCCAGGCCTGAACGGCATATTCCAAGTGAGATCGAACAAATACCCCGTAGGTTTTTCGGAAGAGTTCCTTATCAATCTGCACAAATCCACGTCTGAGCGCCAATAAGACCTGTGTAGCGCGATTAGCTGCCTTTAAACACTGCGAAGATGGTTTAAGTGAGAAGTTTATTAGAACACCGAGGTCCTTCTGTTCCTCAACAATTGAAAGGGGCTGCCCATTGAGAATGTATTGGTAGGAATCATCCTCCTCACTGGTCCTTCTTGTACGCAGTCTTAGGACCACACACTTCCCAACGTTAAAATTTAAGGGCCAACGAGCAGACCAGCTGCTAAGATGGGTGAGATCCTCTTGAAGTGCGTGCCTATCGAAATCGGATCTGATGACCCTCCACAATTTAACATCATCTGCAAACATTATGGCGCCGCAATCCAGGTCGTTGACACAGTCGTTGATGTACACTAAGAAGAGTAACGGCCCTAATACCGAGCCTTGGGGGACACCACTTAGAACCGGAATAGGTGTTGACTTCGAGGTATCGACGCATACAGTTTGCAATCTATCTGTAAGAAAGTCTGTGATCAATGTCAGCAGCATTCTTCTTATGCCGATTTCAGATAACTTTAGGATAAGACGTTTGTGTGGGACACTGTCAAACGCCTTCTTGAAATCAGTGTTTATGACGTCAACCCTACCATTTTCGTCCAGTGCACGAGTCCACTGCTCTGTGGAGAGTAATAAACTAGAAAGACAGGAGCGATTCTGTCTGAAGCCATGCTGGAGATCTGAGAGTAATTGGTTTTCCTCAAGGAACTTCATGGTTGCCTTCTTGATTATTGATTCCATTATTTTACAGCAAATGGAGGTTTGGCTGACAGGCCGATAATTGTTGACATTAGATCGAGCACCACTCTTGTATATGGGGTATATATTTGCTGCCTTCCATTCGGATGGCAGTTTCCTTTATTCAAATGACGAATTAAATATATGCGCTAGTGGTTTGGACAGTTCGCTGGCCAGTTCTTTCAAGAACTTGGCCAGTATATCGTCCGGACCAGATGACTTCGCTTCTTTCAGATTTCGCAGTTCTTGTTCCACGAGAGGTTCCTGGAAGATTATATGTTCAAGCACTGGACCGGCGTCTATAACAGCACTGTTGACGTGGTCAAGCTGGAGTTCCGGTTCTCTAGTGAAAACCGAGGCAAAAAACCGACCTAATTACTCGGCTTTGTCGCAATTTTCAATGACTTCAACACCATTCCCATCCATGAGTACTGCTACTGGGTCCTTGTTTTTTAGTCGGCTATTGATATAATGGAATAAAATTTTGGTTTATATTCAGCCTGTTGAATAATTCTTGATTCATAGTTCTTCCTTGCCTGACGAATCATTTATTTCACAGCGTTTCTTTGATGACGAAATTCTTTGAGATGCTCTGCTGACCCTGTTTGCCTGAATACCTTCCATTTTTTATTCTTCTTCTTTAGCTGCCTGTTAAGTTCTCTTGTTAACCAGGCGGGGCGACTATTCTTTTTTGCACCTTCACTGGACAAAAGCGTTCAATCAGATCGAGTGAAACTGTCTTAAATGATCGCCAGTCATCCTCTGGATTTCCTTTAAGCAAACAATCCCATCTCATAGACATCAGTTCTTTCCTCATCGCATTAAAATCAGCCTTCAATATATTTCGCTTGCATTTCGTTCCATTCTGGCGCTGAGAATAAAGTGAGTAATCCCACAACAGCACACTATGGTCACTCTTACCGAGGGGTGCAATAGAATACACTTC
This sequence comes from Schistocephalus solidus, assembly GCA_017591395.1. Classification (NCBI taxonomy): domain Eukaryota; kingdom Metazoa; phylum Platyhelminthes; class Cestoda; order Diphyllobothriidea; family Diphyllobothriidae; genus Schistocephalus; species Schistocephalus solidus. The sequence goes on from WEDG01003912.1 coordinate 21,066, forward strand.
ATCAATGCTAGAGAAGTCCTTCGTAAATACAAGGTCAAGGCAATTTGCTCTCTGGTTCTCTCTAAATCTCTTTGGAATGTTAACCTTCTGTACCAGAGGTTGGTCGAGAGTGAGATCCATTAGCTTGTGGCCGAAGGAAGTTGGTGCACCATCAAATGTCAGATTAACCCAGTCTACTATAGGTGCATTGAAATCTCCAGCAATAAGCACCTCCTGGTGACTTGCTAATTCCTTGAGCAAATGGAGGAGGGACTCATCAGCTGCACTTGGAATGTTTGGTGGTCTGTAGATCGTCAAGAATTGTAGGTTCTGTGAACACTCCTTTTTAATCTTGATCCAGAGAAATTCATATTCAGGAAAATGGAGTGTGCTCGTTCGACTGCCGAGATTCCTGTCCTAACATATACGGCCACTCCTCCTCCCTTTCTATTTTCTCGGTCTTTTCGAAAAAGTTGGTATCCATCAATCGAAACCTCGCTATCCGCGATTTTGGCTTTGAGCCACGTTTCCGTAATGGCAACGATATCGGGGGTTCGGTCTGATACTAATGCTTTGAGTTCACCTACTTTCGATAGAAGACTCTGAGCATTGGTATACAAACATCTCAATTTAGACTGGGTAACTCCTCCATAAAGACTTCTGCGCATTTCGCGCGATTGAATACTAGAGTCTGTCATCGACGGTTCTTTTCAGTAAACGCCATGGCCATGTGGAATAAACTTCCCCATAATATAAAAGTCCAACGGAGTTATTCTTTGTTTAAGATTACCATTACTAGTTTTTTGCATTCAGAACAGTTTCCAAGAATTCTGGGCGCCGACACGGTAGAATCTGTTTTCCTGTTCGACGGAGTGCGCGGCATCTGAACTCGATCCCATGTGTTACCTTGAGAGATACGGCACCGTCTCTGCAGCCTGCACCCGTTGACTTCTTCGGCAGACAGTGAGCGACCGTACACGGATGCTTTCTTGCCTGAGGCAGAATCCCGGTTCCTAGCAAAGACAGAGAGACTGCATACAGACTGCAATTGTGTTAGCCCTTCCCTGATCTGAATTGCTATCATCCTAACAGGCGGCAGTTTTTTCTCCTGAATAACATGAAAATAGGAAAAACACTTATAATGCTATGTATTCAGGAGTTTTTTTCACTGCCAGCCTCTACCCACTGAATATTTTATCTGAAAATGCCTGTAAACCGGTATTAAATACAACTATTATTGTTTTTTTTTCCGAGATGAACTGGTGTCCATCCCGCCGACGCTGTGTTCTGATGAGTGGTCGTCATCCGAGTTCTGGAGCGCCTTCTTTGTATTATTCAAGCTCTGTACAGTTGGGTACATCGTATTTAGTGTCCTCCGTCTCGGCGAGAATCCACCTTGATTATGTACCGGGTCTGCCATAAGAAAGATCTCTTTATCACTTTTTATTTCCCCCGTCCTTTATTTGGAGCCATTTTCCCCCCTGCTCGGTCCTCCTCTTCAGTTCTGCTCTCAGCATCCCTCATTTTTTGTACCTTTCCTTGGGTTCGTAATCCGGCTGAAAAACACATCCCTGTGTGAGCTACGGAGAGCCGTTCTGCGTTCTAGGAGGCGTGAAGCCGGAACATCATTTTCAAGAATGATTTTAAGAGGCCTTGGTGATGATAGTTCATGTGAAACATCCGCTTTTCCTAAACGGAATGCTTTGTGCACTGTTACGCATTCGCCATCTCGAAGAATCGAAAATGAGTATTCTCGGAAAAGACTGAGGTCATGTTCTACCCTTTCCTTTGCAATCATAGAAGTGGACTTGGGAACCCCTTTAATAACGAGATTTCATTTTCGGTCGAAATGTATGTTTGGTGACTTTGAGTTCAGATTTGTTGATAGAGCATCAGTATTAGGAAGAATGCTACTCTGGTTGACGATGTTATTTTCGTCAGTATGAGCAACTATTCCTAAAGTTAATGGCAAACCCCTTTTAGAAACTTGCCAATTGGTCCTCCACTTGCTCCTGTATTACCAACAGAGGATTGCAATTGAGCATCTATTGGTAAGAACGAGCTTTTTCCGGAGTTCAAACCCCTTTTTTGTGAAAGCTTCTTGGCCCTTTTCGCTTTCGAATTCTTCGTCTTAGGTGCTTCAAATTCGACGTGCTTTTCAACTTCACCCTTTTTTGTAACATTCAGCGACGATGCCGCATATGTTTGTGTATCCAGCACATTTCTGCTTCTGTCTAAGCTCGATGACAGTAGTTAGGTGCATGAGCTGGTTTGATCTCCCTTTTGAAGCTCTGTAGACGCAATGTCTTTAAGCTCTACTTGAGGTATTCTTGAGGAAGCAATATTTGCATACGCTATTTCTTTGGTTGGAATTCTCGTTGCTGCGGGTGTTTTTGTTCCGGGTGAACTTTGAACCTTCTCTTTGAGATCGGCCATTTCTTGTTTCAAGTTACTTATCTCTTTCTCCATCAATAAGAATTTCTGCAAAAGATTTAAACATCCCATTCACTTTTTGTCCTCGTAGGTGACATTCATTAGTGTTCCCAGGCTTTTTGCCCGCTTGGCAGGAGGAGAAGTGGTAACAGAATATCTGTCTTTGTCATCTTTTTTTGTTTGGATGCAATTTTGTTTTCCAAATTGCCGTGAGGACGGAGCGTAGTGGTTATGCTCGTCGCCACATGAATCTGCGACCTGGGTTCGGAACCCGCCCGCGCTGCATTTTTTTTCCTCAGCACAGATGAGTCCTGAGCGTCTGCGTTTTCCATACCTCTTATGACTGTATTCGAATGCATTTAATTTATAAATCCTCTTAAATAACTGGGCTAGGATGCAATATTATTCAGCAGTCAGACTTCTAATAAGCATGCAACGACTCAGCCTTTGTTGCGACTTCTCCCTCGCTGATGAAAGCAGATTAGATCAGCACACCGCTGGCGTGAATTTGGAAGCAAGTGAACGCTGAAGCTTGTATTTCTCGTAGGGATAATGTACTGGACGTGGAATAATCCTCAGTGAAGGAATATTTGGATAGCCGCAGAATCGTTAAGTCCAAGAAAATATTTCCCAAATTTAGAGACTGGACAATCCACTCAAGAGTTATTCCAAATCAACGTGTCTTCTACACTAAGGTAGAGACTAAAACTTCGTACACTCAAAGGAGCTGAAATTCGAAAGCAATTTCAAACGACGCGCGGCTTTAACATATATTGTTTGATTTTTATTTTAAATTCTCGTATGGTTCGACTATTTCTAATAGAATTTGGCAGGGCATTCCATATTGTCGCGTATCTTATGGAATAGAAGTTGGATCGTTTGGCCTTTTTGAATTTCAGAATTTTTATAATATTTTCTGAATTTCTAGTGTCTCGGGGGCCGTTTTGATTTGTTAGTATATTCATTCAGAGAATATCTTGGTCGTGTGAGATTTTGAATAGAAAAGTGAGACAATTTTTGAGTCTTCTGATCCAGACGGGTTGAAGACCATATCTATCGTATAGTTCCATGTATGAGCCTTGAAAGGCATCACATTTGGATAAGGATCTGGTAAAGCATCTTTGAATGGCTTCTAGTTTCTTTCGGCCATCTGATGGCATAATGCCAAAAAAAATTGAGCAGTATTCCAAGAGAGGTAAAACGTACATTTTATATAGTCTTGTCTTTAGGGTAGGTGAGGAGAAATTTTTACAAATGAATCCGCATAGTCTAGTGGCTTTTGGTGATATTTGTTTATCGTGGGGAGATAAATCAAGAGTATTTGTATAGCTAAGACCTTAGTCTTTTATTGATGTTGTCTCGGTTATTTCCTGATTATTGGAAAATATGGGAGGTAGTTTTTGTGAACCAAAGATCAGGAGATGACATTTACTTGGAGAGAATGGCATTTGCCATAGAGTACTCCATTCGCTTAGTTTTTTTAAGATCATTTTTCAATCGTTCTATGCATACTGGCTACTGTATGCTGGTTATATGCATATGCAAGTTTTTAAGTCGTCCGCATGTAAAAAATGTTTTAGCTGACGTTGATATAGAGGATAAGACGTAAATGTATATAAGAAATAGGAGGGGACCTAGGATAGTCCCCTGAAGTACTCCACTACTAATATGAGATGGTTCTGAGACTACGTTTCGAATTTGTACTACCTGATATCGGTTTTGAAGGAAAGATTTTAGAAAGTCAAGAAGGGGAGACCCAATCCCAGGACTTTTTAGCTTCACTAGAAGCCTTTGATGGGGTACTTTATCGAACGCTTTTTTAGGTCAAAGTATATCGTAGCTACCGTGTTTTCGTCATCTCTGTTACTTGAAACGAATTCAAGGAAGGTGAGATGGCAGCACTGACATGACTTTTTAGGTAAGAAAGAGTGTTGAGAGGAAGGTATGAGGTTAGCGTTTGTTTGGAAATTATTTTTTTCTAGTATTTTTGCTATAACCGCTGTTCGGTGAACACCACGATAGCTTTGTGTATCAGATCGGTTCCCATTTTTAAAGATAGGTGTAATGCTTGAGTATTTCCAGATTTCTGGATACATACTATTCGATTGGAGTAAGGAGAATAGACTAGACAGCAGTATTGGAGCATATATCATATGCTTCAGTATGCAAGGTGGGATTTTATCCGTCACATAAGAGGTGGAATTAGAAAGTTGTCTGATAGCTTTTTTGACGGTTTCTTCGCTAAAACAGATCTCATTGAAGGTAAATGTTGTCATTTCTGTTGGGTGGGGTATCGGCTCCTCCTCAACTGAATAGTTGGCTGAGAAGTACTTATTGAATAAATTTGCTATTTGGTTATCATCCGTTATTACTTGTCCTGCGTCATCAATCATGAGTTGGGGACCTGGTTTTCGATTAGTGTTCATTTGCTTCCGAAAGATCTGGGCTGTTTTTTCGGAGGACTCTATTGCCCGGCGTTCCGCTGCTATGTTTTTATTTGCTTCCATTTTTTCAACTTGATCATGAATTTCCCTAATTCGTCTGAGTGTGGATAAATAACTAACTGAGGGAAAGGAAGTTAGGAATTTGTGACTTATATGGGGATTTCTCATCTATTAAGGTTAACAGCTTCCGTCGCGAATGTCGTTAGAAGATATGAACTCCAGTCTAGTGACCTTACATATTTGTTCATATAGTCAATGTCGAGTTTTTTTTTGGATTTATGTTAATGTAACTAGAATCTGATGTTACATTTATGTTTAGAGGGAGCATTGTTATTATTGCCTTATAATCACTTTCAAAGGTTATGCTGTCGTAATGCGTATGTAGGGGGCCAGATATCATTTGTGAGAATAATATCTAGTATGTTGTTTCCTCGGGTCGGTTTATTGATTATTTGTGTCCAGTTATGGAAGAAAATTGATGAAAGCAGTTAATCGTGTCTGGTGGGGGCTGATAGTTTAGCCCAGTTTATTTCAGGACGGTTTAGATCGCCTGCAATTATCTTATATTCAAATTGAATATTTGATATGGTTTCTATTAGATTGGTTAGGCCAGTGTCATCATTACTACATTCTGGAGGAGTGTACAGACATCCGATATGTATATTTTTGTGTGATAGGGATTTGACTGTGGCAAAGCATGCTTCGCCAGGGAAATTTTCGTGCGAAAAATCGAAACCACTTTGTTCAATGGTAGTTTTGATGTATATCAAACAGCTACCGCCTTGTTTATTAATGCGGTCTTGTCGATAGAAATTGTAGTTAGGGACAAATAGCGAAGCATTCGATGTTAATTCATTAACCCATGTTTCCGTTAAACAAACTATATCGGGATTATAGGCTTCAACATTTAAAATGTTTGAGTCAAAGCATAAGATAACTTCAAATGCGTTTCACAGCCATAGGCGAAACAATGTGGAAGAAAAGTAGAGCCCGAAAGATTTTAAAAGGCTGGTTTTAAGAAATCATGCTGTATTTGACAAAAGACGACTGTCACAGCATGATTTCTTAAAACCAGCCTTTTAAAATCTTTCGGGCTCTACTTTTCTTCCACATTGTTTAGCCTATGGCTGTGAAAACGCATTTGAAGTTATCTTATGCTTTGACTCAAACATTTTAAAATGTACATCATTTTATATTGACTGTACACATGCAATGATAACCTAACATTAATAGGGTCATCAAGGGCAATGCCTGTAACCCTTCAAAATATACAAATATAATATACAACGAATTTCCTAAGTTGTGGTATTTTATGTACTATCGATCTCGCATTAATAAGGGCGATAATTAGGATGTCGGATAGGGAAGAGCCCAGCTGTTGTGAAAAAAACAGATTTCTAAAACTGCTTTGATTTGGCGATGGGTTAATAGAAGGGAAGTGTGTAACTGTTGGAAGGTATGGTGATGTGTATGGTGAGAGATGAGTGAATGGGTAAGAGTGTATGTGTTGAAAGGGTGGTGGGATTTGAGTGCATGGGTTAAAGTGTATGGGTTGTGAGTAGGTGTTAGATTGCATGGGTTGAGTGTAGAGGTTATGCCCCATATGGGGGAAAGGATTTACTGGGCGGTTATTTTAGATACCTGGGGTTATTGTCGGGAAGGTTTGCCGGCCTAGGTAACTGCTTTGGTTGCCATAAGTTGTTACTATGTTTGAACGGTTAGCATGCGTTGGTTTACTCCTATGCCATGCATTTGGATTTGAGGGAGTTGAGGTGTTATTATAAGAGCTTATTCGTGTCTTATGAGAGTTTGGAGAAATTGGAGCACTTATATTACTTGGGTTGACATTTTTGGCTTTTTGGTAGTAACGGTGTGCTCAATAAAGTTTTTGCATAGGAATACTAACTGGGAGACAAATTGGGTTATCTTTTGAGCTTGAAGGGATTGACACGCACGTTATAGGATTTGTATTATTTGCTGGGTCGACATTTTCTGTTACTGGTTGTTCAGTTGGCGGATTCGTAGAAACACTTATATTACTATCTAATATTGCGACATGACTGGATCCAGAATTTGTGTCATCAAGCTGTTCCAGGGAGGTTTTAGCATTTTAAGGTGCTCATTTTGTTTGATTCTGACCTCCTCTCCTAACTGCTGAAGCAGTTATTCGATTGGTATTATGGGTGTCAGAATAAAAATTAGATAAACTTGCCAAAGGTTTGGCTAAGGAAACAGTATGTTTATTCATTTTGATTAAACTGGCTTGTACGCTTTGCATTATAGTTGGCAGCGTTAAAAGTGCCTGCTTGAGGTTCAACTGAGGAGAAAGTATGATTAACATCTGTTTTGAGCTGCGTGGCTTTGGTCTGAAGTTCACGTCTTTGCATAGGTGTGAGGTCTGGACCTATGAATGCTTTTTGGATGAGCTGAGTTCGGTTCACAACATTTAACGAAGGGTTTTCAGCAAAGCTGACCTCATCAGCTAGTCGTTTTTCGTCAGACAGCCTTTTAGCCTCTTCAAAGATTTGTTGGATCAAGGGCAGGACGGAAGTGTCGTTTTGTAGATGAAAACGACTGGAGAGTCATCGCAGTCTACGGCGAAATTATAAAGGGAGGTAGACTTCATCATTGACATTAATTATTTCCTTACGGGGAACAAAACGAGATATGAGTGGACCTAGAACTTGGTACAAAGTATCAGTACAAACATTCACATCCGAAAATACAAAGAAGTTAGTCAAATCGTGGGAATTTAGATGTGTTAGCAATTGCCTCATATTTGCTGATCTGAAATCACGGAAAAACTATATTTTTTTGGAAAACGTTTCATTAGCCTCTAGTTCTAGTGTAGAGAGAACTAAAGCATGATCAGAACTCCCAAGTGGATCTTAAGGTGACACTAACAATGGCTGACAACCTCTACAGAAAATACGATCAAGTATGTTTGATCCTCGGGTGGGAATATCAACTACCTGGTCCCACATGCCTATATCTACGGCCTCAAATAATCCTTAAAACTTTGCAGGACCCGGAAGTTGGAAACCAATGAACTTCGGGAAGATTGAAGTCACCCGCAATCAAGCAGTACTTCAGATTTAAGTCAGCTGCGGTGTGAAATGCCTGCAAGAGACAAAGGTCGTAATCCTCGCTGGCATTGGATGGGCGATAGACACTTCCAACGAGTAAGGAGTATTTATCTTTTAGAAATACTCGGAGCCAACAGCTATCTTCAACTGCGGTAAATTGGCGCTAGTCCAACGGCAGAAATGTAAGTGGTTGCTTAACATGGATACAGAGTACAAAGGCGAGCCACCAAAGCTCTTTGCATATCCAACCCGCCTAACGAATCTTAGTCTGTTCCCTTTGAGTTATAGGAAAATTTGCGGGGATCTCCTGCAGCCATTCCGCAATGTGAAGGGATTGGATTGTTGCCTGGAATTCTCGGATTTCTTTGAATTTGCTGCCACAACACATCTCCGAGGTCACCCATTGAAACTGGATGTGCACAAATTCTCCTTCTCCGTAAGAGTGCTCAACCCATGGAATGCCCTCCCTTTAGACGTTGTGATGTCCCTATCACTGGAAAGTTTAACAAGGAACCTTGACAGTTTTATGTTCTAAAATGAGCCAGAGTGATGAGGGGTTTAACTGAAACCTCGAATCTCACGCACCACTTGTCATATTTTATGATCGCCTTTGCACTTTTGCAATTCACATGGTTTCTCTGTACACCGCACTTAATTTTACGTTACAAATAGGGTACTAAATAGCCTATGCCTATTTTCCTCAATAAATTGAATTGAATTTAATTGTTGACAGAAGACTGCCTTGCATACTAAAAGGAACCCAACCAAATGGTCGAACTATCTGTATCTGGCGCTTCTTGGCATTTGAACCAGGCGAGATAATAATTTCAAACTTTCGCAGTAGTTTTATAGTTTGGCTGTGAAAGTTATGTATTCATCGTCTCTGGTTCCATCGCGAACTCATTCGACACTCGTCCGGCATGCCAAACTGCACACAGTGTTTGCTTTGGGAGGATTTTTAGTACAAATTAGTGATGGAAAACCGAAACCTATATCAAAAATCGGAACATTCGTTCGATTGTCAATATTGAAGGTATTTCGAACGTTAAAAGACTTGTTTAATGTATATGTAAATACCACCAATTTGAATGAAGGTCATTGGTGGTGCTCGACGCTAACAACCAATTAAATTCAGCTGCATTCCATCGTAATTTACTTTCTGATGTCGAGCTTGAACATTTTATTGCAAAATGCGCACCAATTTTTTCTTAATTGTAAAGGTTTGCTTCGATTTTTGGACTTAATTTGTAAACAGAAAGCCTTGAGGATGACGAATTGAACCGACCTACAGAATTCTTCGCTGCCGTTCGACTACAAGCAGCTTACAGGGGTTATGTTATTAGAAGGACCCTAAAGTAAGGTTCGCAAATCTTATTTTCAGAAAATTAACTGAGAATGTGGTGAAAATACAGAGTGTGTGGAGGGGATACAAAGCAAAGGAAATATACCGGCAGAAACTTTTGGAGTCGGTTCAAGAGATGAATCAAGGTTTTTATAACAGGGCGGCGATTATGGTAACCTGATATTTGAATGCTTAAAGTAGATTCAAAAACACTGGCGTGGTTACTACTCTCGCAAACTTAAAGGAGATTTCTACAAACGGAAACAGTATTTGGATGGGGTGCGCGAGGCATCCTTAAGACTAAAGTAAACATGGTTTAGTGACAATAAAACACCAGCAGTGAAATCGCAAGATCAGAATTTAAATCCAAGGACTCGATCACAAGTTTAACAGATTTTAAACAAAAGAAACTACTCTTAGAAAATTGGGTCATCAAAAACCATCACTTAATATCAACACACACCCAGCCAGGTGCCTACCGGACCAAAGGGTAAAGGAGTATTTTTACTTTTTTCGGAAAGTAATTTATCTTTTCTCATGCTTTCTGCTAGATTTTTATACTAATGCCTATTAAATTTTTCTTTTTGACGCTTATTAGTCTTTAAGAATGCTGTTGTATCGTCAACAATAACAAAGTTGGATAATAACCATGACTTGAAGGTCCAAGCAACTCAATTCATAGTGACTAAACTTAATTGTTCATTCGACCATATTTATTGTTCGTTAATTGCGCAGTAATTGTCCAAGCGAAGAACTTTTTCAGATACGAAGAGGTCGACGGCGTTCTGTTGTCCTCAGTTAACTTTCTCAAGCTGTCTCAAATGGGAAGTTACGAAAGAAAATCTCAGATATGCAAATCATTGAAAGAAAATTTACAGAAAAAAATTCCAAGGTCCATTTCGCTCAGCGGTCGATGTTGCCTACCAAAGAAGAAAAGCATTATCACCCAGTCTCCGCGTAATGACAGATTTCTATTCGACGAAAAATGCTTCTGAGAGTGATCGTTTACAGGACTGCGTTCTTCGCTTAAACGATGAAAGGTATGAAAAATACCTGGATACTTTATACATATGTAGGGTGCCGTTCTTTTATCCCTAGATTAAAGGTTAGCAGAAACAAAAGCGCTCTTAATTCTAAACAAATAAAAAAATGCTTCTCATTTTTTTGAATTTTACGAGCCGATAGGAAAGTGGGCCGTATATTAGATTGAATTATTGATCTCTGTACTGCACTTAATTTATTATGAGTTCAGATTATCGTTAACTATTATATGTAGAATTCCAACGATAAAATTCTCATATATTATTTTCAGCTTCGTGTTTGGAAAACCAAGATCACCGACGTACAAGAAGCTTATTACAGCTGATGGCAACTATAATACGCCGGATTACGGACGAACTCATTTTCGGTCAGCTATTGATTCTGATAAAAATGATAAGAAAATATCTAATGCCTTCAAGACAACTCTGCCACCGATCCCATTATTCTCCCGATTTGGTAGAGAATATTGTCCTCGCTATGTAGTGTTGTGAACAATTCAAAATATTGTTTCTCTGTTTTTCTATACCCATGGATATGTCTATCTATGCACTCTTTAATAGACTACGCGTATTAGTTAAGTAAAAAGGGTATGCACAAAGGACACTGGAAGTAGCAGACAAAAGTTTTGGAAACTAATTCGTGTCAAAGTATGCCATATACACATCTCTCTTTCTGGTTGTTTATTTCCTTACTCTAATGCCAAATTCCGATCTGAATGTACTAACGAAGTCTTTGAGATAATAATATATCCATTGTGGCAGAAAAACAATTTCGACATGCCTTCCTCATGCTATATGATTATTGTACATGTAAAGATCGCTTATAGCTCATTTGGACAAGTTAACTCTACAATTTAAATTCCAAATAGTTCCTTTTGTGAACGGATCCGTTTTTTATTTTGTTCATAAAAAATGAGCTCGTGACCATCGGCGAACATGTCAAAATATTTATGTAACAAAAGAGCAGAGGTAAATGATGGCTCCACAAAATTTGTCTGAAGTAAAGCAAGCGTCTTTCAAATATTTGCTTCAGTCAAGGAGAACGCTAATATAATTTGGGTCTGGGGTTATCACATGAAATCGGTGGTAAACCTTTCTCATCAAATTTGCAATAGTTCATTCTTAGCAGCTTTGCTAATGAAAAACAGTGAAAAGAAGCAGTTTATATTAAATTCCGACCAATATTTCAATCATGATTGATGCTCACTACGTGCTTATCGGTAAATGGCGACTTACTCGAAATTAAACACAAATTTCCGCTCTGACGTTTCTTCGGGTTTCCAGAGGTTAACTGTTAGAAATAATTTTATTATTAGCGACATTAAAATAACGGAATTCGTCAGCCAAAAAGAATATCCCCGTCATTTAAAACTTCTTAAACTTTTATTAGGAAAAATATGAGTAAATTGCACTCAAACTTCTGTTCTAGCTAGCATCCGCTAGGCATGTAGTTCCCAAGCTAATAGTATTCATTGTTTTCCTCGATCGAAAATAAGTGCTAACTAGCACAGCCATTGCTTAATCGTTGTAAAAACCGGTGTACATTAACATGAAAGTTAATTATTTTCTTTGCCATAACTGGTTTTTACTGCTCATGTAATTGCGAAAGTAGAAATTTACTAGGTGTAGCTTACACAAAATGGACTTTTTGGAGACTATCTCACATAGCGAAATTTCCTTTTATTCCAATAACATGACTTTTTCTGCACACCTGTTCCCATTCTGGGGAAGAAACAGAAGAAATCCTCTCCCACAGCACTAGTTACTTGTGAGACAAAGCTACAGCGTTCTGTCACCTTAATGAGGCTATGAGGCACAATGAGCATGTGTAACAATTAGTTTTCATATCGCTCTACACTTAAGTTCTGATTTTTTAAAATTAGTAACTCTGAAAAATTGGATATAAACTGATCCTTAACAGTGCTTTAAAAAGTTTAAGCATGAACTTTATTTTGAATGTTGACTGCATGCACGCCATAACAGATGTATGCATGGTGGAGCGCTGTGTTCAAGTGAGAGCATGCCAATCAAGTTGATATAGATAACTAATCAATGAGTATCAAGCTGACTGGAGTCATCTACTTTTGTTGGATATTTGGATTTTATGTCCATTCAGGAGGACCCTGGGGCCGTAAAGTGCATGTCTTAGTTCAATCTCGAGGTGAAGCCATGTTCTAACCAAGAGGCACTCAGTAGGGTTTCCTGAACAAAAGATGGCTAACAAATGTATTTTACAGATGTCATAAATATCTTACTCTTGTCGGAGGTTAGCTAAGTCAGCGATGCAGTTTTTGGTAACTGCATAAAATTGTGCAAAAAAAGAAAAAAACAGGTCCTTGTACCCATTAATTGTGTTCGTTATTAGTTATATACTTCTTGGAGTGTCACATGCTGTCATCTACCTACTAAACACTGGAAAATAGTTAATCGCAAACCTGTGCAGATTATATAGGCATTCAAGGTGAAAAAAGGTTCTAAACACAATCCGTGTGCGGTACTAAGACAACTGGTGTCGGAATTTAAAAAAAAAGAGCATTTATTTCTCTCTTTGGTTTTGGGTAAACAGCCTTCTTAGAGCACTTACTAAGAAATAATCTGAAGAGAGGATCAATTATCATTGAATGAAAAACATGACTTCAAAAATGTGAATTTGATGTCAAAAGTTATGCACACGTTGCCCCAGTTTTCCCGTGTTCTTCATTTTATAAAGCATAATAAGTTGCGAAACACGTCAGAAACGAAGGACTCAATCATTGTCTTTAAGGTGCATTTTTAACTGCTGCACAGACAGACTTTGCTGTATGTATGCGATGGCCGAAAACTTAAGGATGACTGGAAAAGGGCGCTGGAACAGTGGTTAACAAAACCAACCATTCCGTCACTATGAGTGAAGAAAAATTCGCTTAGCGAACCAGGCCTCGTAAAAATCGAAACCACCGATTCCTTGATAACTGAAAGTGCCATTACGGTCCCATACAGAAGGAACACTTTCCGAATAGGAACGTAGATAAGGACAAAGAGACCAAGATAGCCGTTTCTAAACTATTACTTGTCGTCAGCCAGAATTATTCAATCCAAAATTTATAATACTCAGGTTAAAAACTTACGTTCTTTAGCAATCGAGCGCTATTAATATCCGATGCATTACCACTGAACTACGGACTAAGTCCGTTGTGCATTGGGGCAAGAGGTTGTGGCTTAACGGTAGAGCGTGGAACTCCATAACGCTCAATGACCAAAAAACCGGTTCGAATCTCGTGCCCTACAAACGTGAGGTTAGTTAAGGCCGGCTGATAAACTGGAAACTGGTAATTCCTGTCTCCCCTATCTTTGTCGGTTGCGCAATCTCAGCCACCTGACTGCCTACTGGTCCCCTTAATTGAGCCCCAAGGCGCAACAGGGTGAGCACGTTCCATAATCTTATTGATGAACGCAGTTAAAATATGGAGCATTATCAGTTCAACCTTCATTCCGAAGGAGGACCGAATTATTTATCTCCTGACAAGCCTTCAAACCACGACCTTTTGTGTGCCGTCCTAGTTCCAAACCCTTTTTATTTGGGTAAGGATGACTTGTAAGGTCTCATAATAAGAACTCGGGAATACGAACGCCACACAAACTTAAAATAAGTGGCCTTACGATAAATTTCAGCAAAGGTAAATATTCCCATGGTCTCAAACCTAATAACAACTCTGCTACCCTAATCTTAACCCCAGCCCCAGCCTTAGACTAAACCCCAGGCTAACACGAATCCAAACCTTAACCCTTAAAATAATCCTGACCCCAACCCAAAAGCTGACCTTAACCCTAACAGTAAACCTAACCGCACCCATAACCTAAATCCATAATCTAATTGATCTGGGATTTGGTGCGAAATCATGTGCACTGTGGGCGAGTCCTGTTCCCTTGTCCTGTTAAGCGGCCATATAAGTCATCCCTACCTCATGTGATTCTACTGAGGCTTTTACTGAATTATCAAGAGGAACGTTGTATCAGTATCCACCTCACCCCTTTCCCTCTGTCATACACTACTGGTGTTTCCAAGTCTGTCGGCTCACCTCTGATGTGGTCTAGAGATAGACTGATGTCTACTGTGTCAGTTGCTCCATCTGGCAGTTCGACCGTCGATTTCGATGAGGTCCACCGTATGCTCCACACCAGGTGGTGCAGGGACGGTGACTTGCGCGTGAATTAGTTTTAAGTGATAGTAGCCTTGCGCTGCAGCTACCGCACTCTCTCCTCCTCCCCCAACTGAGCCCGATGTCAAAACAGAGTCAAGAAGACCGGAGATGGGAGAGGGCGCTGGTGGCTGGCGTGGCCGGAGCGGCCCTGGGCGTGCCACCACACCTGGCTCGGATCCCACGGAGTGGGAGTGCCATAAAGGCCACATTAAGAAGGAGCCATTACAACCTGACTCTCAGTCCGCCAGTCAGCCACTCCACACAAAACACACATTGGGCTGACCACGCGGTCCGAGTTATCCCGTCAGTTGGCAACCTTCCAAGCCACGGCTTTTAGCGTGCCGTGATAGTTTCAAGCGCGTCAGATTGTTTATAGTGAGGAAAATACGCTGAGCTCTCGACCTCACTCTCTCCCCCACCCCCACAATCAGACCACCTTCCGAGCCGGTCAGTCGTCTGATGCAGAAGCGGGCGCAGCTGCTGGTGACCTCGTCTACGTGTACTACGTACACGACCTGGCCCCCCAAACACAAGCACCAGGATTTCACACAACAGGGGGTTGAACGGCTTACATCTCACTTGTGTGAGATAGCCAGAGGTCACGTTAAGAAGGAGCCATCGCAGCCTGACTCTCAGACCACCAGTCAGCCACTCCACACAACACACATTGGACTAACTGCGAGGTCTGAGTGTAATTGTCAGTTGGCAACCTTCCAACCGCGGCACTTAACGTTACCGCACTCTCTTCTCCTCCCCCACCTGAGCCCGGTCTCACGACACAGGCAAGAAGACCGGAGATGAGAGAGGTCGCAGGTGGCTGGCGCGGCCGGAGCCGCCCCTGGGGGGACCCACCACACCTGGCTCGGATCCCACAAAGTGGGAGTGCCATAAAGACCACATTAAGAAGGAGCCATTGCAGCCTGACTCTCAGTCCGCCAGTCAGCCACTCCACACAAAACACACATTGGGCTGACCACGCGGTCCGAGTTATCCCGTCAGTTGGCAACCTTCCAAGCCACGGCTTTTAGCGCACCGTGATAGTTTTAAGCGCGTCAGATTGTTTATAGTGAGGAAAATGCGCTGAGCTGTCGACCTCACTCTCTCCCCAACCCCACCATCAGACACTGTCCGAGCCGGTCAGTTTCCTGATGTGGGAGTGAGCGCATTGACTGACGGATCGGCGTACCCGTCTTCGCGCGCCACAGCACGACCTGGCCCCCATAACGCACACACCAGGATTCACTAACTCAGGGGATATGGAGCAGCCATCGCCGTCTGACTCCCAGTCCACTGGTCAGCCACTCGACACACACAGCACATACACTGATCCGACGGCGTGGTCTGGTTGAAGCATCAGATTGGCAGACTTCCTAGCCACGGTTTCTAGGAAACCGTGATATACTCTGGTAAATGGTGATTGTGAGGGTGTTGTCGATGTATTGGTGTAGGTAGTGTGCGCTGATGTAGCTTAGCCTCCGGTGGTTTACCGGAGGTTGTCGTGGAGGCGCATGTGTCCTAATAGGCCCGTGCGGTGTGTAAATGTGCGGGAGCAGTGAGGGCAGTGAAGGCGGGCGCGTCGACTGTATGTCGGAGCCCCAGGCACTGGTTCACCAGCCTCCGTGCGATGAATTCGCAGGTGACCGACCAGGCCGATGCGTGAGTTGAAGTTGCAGGGCGCAGTGTGGGCAGGATAAATCGGTAGAGGCTGGGGGATGTCATTCATGGTAGTGGGGGTGGCAGGGCGCTAAGAATGGCAGGAGCGGAGGGTGTGAATGGTGTATCGGTGTTGTCGGCATTGCGGTGTATTCCGCTGTCATGGATGCGCATGTGACCGAATAGGCCCATGCGATGAGTGAATGCGCGAGGACAGTGAGGGCAGTGGAGGCGACGATCTCTGCTGTGTGATGGTGTTCCAGGCACTGGCTCACCGGTCTCTGTACGATGTATTCGCAAGTGACCAACCAGGCCGATGCGTGAGGTGAATGTGCGGTCGCATTGAGTACAGCTTAGGAGAGATTCCCCATCGCTGATGGCGGTGGTGGTGGTGGTGGTAGTGAAGGCGAAGGCGGTGGTGGGGGTAACAGGCGATGAGTAGATGGATGTGGTCTCTATGATGGTGGGAGTAATGGAATCGATTCCAGGAGTGAGGGTGGGAGAGTCAGAATGAGGGTTGGCCGAATTTGACATAGAAATTGGAATTGTCAGATTGTTGGTGCATTGCGTCCGAAGATGTCCAACCAGGCCGATTCGCGCGCGGAAGATGCGTTGACAGCGCGGGCATGTTGGGAGGGCCTGGGCATTGGCGGTGTTGGTCCGGGGCGCTGGTGACTTTCGTGCCGCTCTTTTGGCCTTGGCGGCGGCGATCCGGTTGGCCTCGTAGATTGCTGAACCAGTCTTCACTGATCTTCTCCATGCCGGTCTATCCTGGGCGAGGTCGTCCCAGGTCGCCGAGTTGATTTGCAGTTGCTTCAGCGATTTCTTCAAAGTGTCCTTGTAGCGTCGTTTTTGACCTCCCTGCCGGCGAGAACCCGTAGCGACATCTCCGTAGAAAAGTCGTTTGGGTAGTCGCTCGTCGTCCATTCTTACCAGGTGGCCGCTCCATCGCAGTTGCACTTGCCTCAGCATGGCATGGATGCTGAGGATTCCGGTCCGCTCCAGGACTTCCGTGTCCGGGATCCTGTCTTGCCATCTCAGCTTCAGTATTCTGCGGAGGCAACTGAGATGAAAGTGATTCAGCTTCCTGGCTTGGTTCGAGTAGACGGTCCAGGTTTCCGCTCCGTAAAGGAGTGTCGTCAAGACGACGGCCTTGTACATCTTCAGTTTGGTGTTCAGGTGAATATCGTGGTGATTCCACACGGAGGTCTGCAGCCGGCCGAAGTCCTGACTAGCTTTGGAGCTCCGTTGGGGAACCTCGTCATCGATTCTCGTGTTTTGCGACATCGTGCTTCCTAGATAAGCGAAGGTTTCCACGTTTTAGAGTTGAGCACCGTTGACATTGATTCGAGGAGCATTGTATTCCGCGCTGGGTGGCGGCTGGTGCATGACAACCGTTTTGGCTGTACTGATTGTTACTCCAAAATCGGCGCAGCATTCGGCGAAGGGGTCCATGCTCCTTTGCATGTCCTCCTCCGTCACGGTGTTAAGGGCACAGTCGTCTGCGAAGAGCAAGTCATGGACTGTAGTCGTAGACACGCGCGTTGGAGCCTGCATACGCCGACTGTTGAGAAGGTGCCCGTCAGTTCTGTAGGCGATGCGGATACCAGGCTGCTCATCACGGTAGGCGTCCATCAGCATAGCCGAGAACATGAGACTGAAGAGGGTGGGGGCCAGTACGCAGCCCTGCTTCACTCCGCTGGTCACTGCGAATGCTTCAGATAACGTCCCGTTGTCAGTGACGCGCGTCGTCATCCCGTCATGAAGCTGACGCACCATGTGCGTGAACCGCTCAGGACAACCAAATTTCTGCATGACTTTCCACAGTCCGTCACGATTCACCGTGTCAAAGGCTTTCGTTAGATCCACGAAGGTAGTGTATAGGTGAGTTCGCATCTCCTGACACTTCTCTTGTAGCTGGCGGGCGGCAAAGATCATATCGGTTGTTCCGCGGTGTCGGCGGAAGCCACATTGGCTTTCCGGTAGCAGCCCCTGCTCTAGATGACCGTTAAGACGATTGAGAAAGATACGGGCAAAGATCTTCCCGGCGATGTTGAGCAACGAGATGCCTCTGTGATTATCACAGAGTTGCCGGTTCCCCTTCCGTTTGTAGAGATGGACGATGGTCGCGTCTTTGAAATCCTGAGGAACTTGTCCTTGGCACCACATCTCCTGGAAGAGTGTTGTGAGTTCTGCCATCAGCCGGGGCCCACCGTGCTTGTAGACTTCCGGTGGGATTGCGTCGGATCCCGGTGCTTTACCGCTGGAAATCTGCTGCACGGCCCGGATGGTTTCTGGTAGGGAAAGCGGCAAATCCAGGTCATTGTTCGTGTCCACTTGAGGGAGCCGGTCAATGGCAGCAACGGAGATGGCTGATGAGAAATTAAGGAAATTTCTGAAGTGCTCGGCCCAGCGCTTCAGAATTTGCGATTTCTCTGTCAGCAGTGTTGTGCCGTCAGAGCTGAGCAGCGGTGCGGACCCTTGATACACGGGCCGTAGATGGCCTTGATGGCTTTGAAAATGTTTTTCATTTCATTGCGGTCCGCATAACCCTGGATTTCCTCAGCCTTTCGGATCATCCAGGCATCCTGCATCTCCCGCAGCCGTTGTTGTACAAGGCGCCGGCATCTGAAATAGGCTGATTTGGTGGCGTCAGTCCGAAGGTCCATGTAGGCTTTGTGTAGTCTATTCTTCTCCGCGAGTAAGTTGCTGATGTCGGCGTCATTGTCGTCAAACCAGTCCTGGTGTCGACGGTGTACGCGTCCGAGTACATCGAGGGCGGTGGACTGGATGACATTTCGCAGTTGACACCATCTTGTCTCCACGGTAGCGTTATCATCTGGAGCATGCAGGTCCTCCAGTTTCTCGGTTATTTGGTTGCTGAAATCAAAACAGTGAGCAGGCAAATTTAGTAAAAGAGTATTTAACTTACATGGCGGCCTCTTACCTTGGGGCCTTCGTCGGGGTTGCAGTCGGAGCCTCATCTGAGAGATGACGAGGCGGTGATCTGTCCAACCATCGGCATCGCGGATCGCCTTGGTTACCAGCACGTCCTGTCGATCTCGCCTCCGGACGAGAACATAGTCCTGCAGATGCCAGCGCCGCGACCGAGGGTGCATCCACGTGGCCTTCTCCCGCGTCGGAAGGCGGAAGAAGGTGTTGGACAGCAGGAGACGGTTTTCCGCACACGTGCGCAGAAGAAGGAGGCCGTTATCGTTGCAGCTACCGCGACCCTGGGAACCCAGCACTCCCTGCCAGGCAGTGTGGTCCGTCCCGACGCGGGCATTGAAGTTACCAAGGACAATTAACTTGTCCTCTTTCGGCACAGTCGCCAGCAGGGCGTGCAGGTCCTCGTAGAATTTGTCCTTCGCCGCATCAGAGCTCGTCATTGGGGGAGCGTAGGCGCTGATGATGGTGGCGAACTGGTCTCCCCGAAGAGGCAGGCGGAGGCTCATCAGGCGATCATTGATACCCTGCGGCAGACAGGGCAGACGTCCCACGATGTCGTTACGGATGTCAAAGGCAATACCAGCGTCGCGTCGCTCTGCCTTTGGCCGGCCGCTCCAGAAGAAGGTGTAACCTGCCCCCACCTCCAACAGCTAACCCTGCGCAGAGAATCGGGTCTCGCTGAGAGCAGCAATGTCCACCTTGTAGCGCGCCAGTTCCCGAGCGACTAGCACCATCCTCCGTTCTGGCCGGTTGCTCCTAGGATTGTCTAAAAGGGAACGAACATTCCAGGCTGCTAGTGTGAGTGGACTCACCCGAGCAGCCTGGAGGGTATGGCGAGGGGGATGGGGACGGGGGTATTGTTGTTTGTTTGAGTTTTACGACCGCGTAGTTTGCGATCTGCGAGCCGCGGCCGGCTGCAGAAGACGTGAGACCCAGCATTTTTTAGGGCACATTTTCTAGCCCGTTCCTCCGCGAGGAGGCAAGCAGTGCTATCCCTAAATAGGGCTGCTCGGACATCCCAGACGGCTGCCGAACTCCACTATGGGTTACGGTTTTGTTTTATTGGGAGAACGACCCGAGTTATCCTGGGCCGCCTACGGGGTTGCTGTCGGCCCCACTGTATAACTTTTTAAGAGGGGGGGAGGTGGGAAGTTCGGGAGTCAGACATACCGGGTGTGGAGGCACACACAACATCGGAGACTCCATCTAATGGGTACAGCACGCATGTTATAAAATCACTTAAGGAATAACACAGACTCACCTCGGCCATATCAACGCATTCTATTTGCCAACATGGCAAGTGCGACGCAGCTGGTTCAGGGATTTAACACATTTTCCCCACGCATTTGCACGAGCAAGCTTGAGATCTATAGAAATCGATGACTATGTTTGAGTTTGCGCAATATTTTAACGGGATATGGACAGAGGTTGATCATATCAATCGATATCTATCTGGTATGGCCAATAACTCTTTGGCCTTTCCCGTGTTCTACCCTGTTTAAGACCACGAAGCGCTTCGAGAAATTACACAGTGGTATACTACCATCCACCTGGTCATCTGTCGAACTGGGGTATCGGGTAGCGTACTGTCAAGGTTATGGTGCAGTTCCTAGTTTCAAGAGGCAATAAGTGAGGAACAGGATAGGCGAGCAGAGCCACTTTTTTCATGAAGTCTGTTGTTCTTTTCTCCAAGACTGCGTCCCGTGCCAAATAATAATATAATTTTTGTCAAATGGAGCACCGATCTTTTTTTATCATGAATGTTATTGAGTAGTAGGCCCGCTTTCGAATGAAAGTAGTCGAAATCGGTCATGAGAAGTAGTTGTAAAATTATCCAAGAAAACTGTCAGTGCCGTTTGTGATTGAGTGAAGAAAACGGCTCCAAATAATGTTTTAAGGTGACCTGCTCAACTTTGCCTCAGAAAAGATATTCTTAAAGGTGAAGAGCGTCATTACCACCCAAACTCTCGACGTGACGGTGACCTTAAGCCCTCATAATGTCCTAACCTTTGCTCTCAGAAATTTTTTGCCACCATTCAGGCTGGTATTCATGCTTGATAGTAGCATCCTCTTTGTAATAATTTTCCAAAGTTTACAAAAGTTTCCAAGTATTGAATTCTACCGATGCAATCATCGTTAAAACCGCCTTTATTGATGAGGGCATTATTATCCATAATCTGATAAATGCGCTTTGTTATTTTTCCCTATTTTACTTTTTCCTACTTTATGGAGAGTGAGAAAGTAAACCTGACAGTATTGCAGATGCGAAATGATTGAATAAAGTCTCCCATGGCTCTTGTTAATCTTAAACACCTGATAATATTTACCAACAGGTTACCAATCACGCTATTTACATTTATCACAAGCGTTATATTTACCTTTCAACCGAAAAATTTATTTATAGACAGATACTGTAGAATGATACTTTACGCAACCAGGGTTATTCAGTCCTATGCGACAACAATTTGGACGGACTCAATACGTACGGCAACCGAGCTTATAGTAATGTCTTATGTTAGCAAAAGAAAGGGAGACCGTGCCAGAGATTCGTAAAAAATTAAGCGTTAGAGGCTATATAAAAGTTCGAGTTTTTACTTTTGTTTTAACTTTTTTGTTGTGAATGTGAAACCACCACCGATTTCAATTAAAATACCGAAAAGGACTCCGTTCTTGTGTCCACATGAATAAAACAAATTTTTGGAAAACTGCTGCATGACATAGTCGTTATAAATCACAATGGTAATAAACATAACCAGGGAAAAATTGGACTAAGCATCAAAAAGGTTAACAACGACAGTGCAGAAGTTGGGATTAGTACTGAAACGCACCACGGGACTGAACAGGTTGTTTAAATGGATTGAAGACTCACTTTTGGCGTGAGCCCAGGATGGGTTCGGAGTGCTTGATTGACGGTGAAGAGGCCGGTGCCCCTTTCCACTCTCAAACGCTGACCCCACCCCCACAGTTATCACATATCCTATAGTTGTCCACCAATCAATTTCAGCATCCCCTTGTCCCCACCCTGCAGTTGCCTACAGCGTTGCACTCCCCACCGGTTATCCAGCAGACAGGAGAGAATTCGCCCCACTCCATACCGGACCTGCCTACATGTAACGCTGCCTTCCTTATTTTTTTGTACCCTGTCATCCATTTATATATTTCTTACTAGTAAAATCCTTTTCCTACATTTCTTCTGTTTTTTTAATGGCTGCTGTATTCGCGTGATCGGCATGGTGCTTAGCAACCCTGTTCAGTACTCGCACCAACTAAAACGACTGCATGTGCTTTACTCGCCTGTGTTTATACCAACCTCGGAGTCTTCAGCCATTACAGTACGACCTTTACGAGTTTAAAAGACACTGCGGGTGCGAAAAGTTTCCAAGTTTACCAGCGGATTAACGTAAATTACGCACCAACTATTTAAAAGCGTGCATTTCAGAGCAGGATTATGAGGGTAATTGAAGGCCAATGTCAGGTTTTCCAGGGCTTTTCTAGCAAAACCGTGTTTAGTAGGTGACTGACCGGAAAGAATCGAGGATATTTGCCTACAGACGGTGTTTCATGAACACCGTGATAACTAGTAATGCTGGATCGACAGCCAAATTTAAAGGTTAAAAGGATGATGTAGTTTATCCAATTTACTGGGAGGAAGTCAATGAGGAGTAGAAAATGGAAGAAGTTGCTTTCCAAAAAGTGGAAGAATCTTTCCAGTGTGGGTAATTACGAAAGAAAACGTGGAAGAGACAATACATTTATTTTCGTACTTTTATTTTTCCCAAATCTATCCCCGATTAGCGACTACAGCGTGACGTATCTGCTCGGTTGAAACTGTTGAAGCAGAGCTCTAACTGCTGTTGAATGCCCTTTGGGAGGTTCATCCTTCGAATATTCGGCAGTGTATCGCAGACTATTGACGCAAATACAGAAAAGACCGACATATTTCTAACACTAAATTGTGTAGGTGGCCTAGCCGGTGAATCATAAAGAAGACGTCTGAAGACAGCTATTACGAGGGCTCCCGAACAGCGAATTTACAGGTATTCTTCACAAACTCTCCCCTTATAAGTTTTGGAGGTAAAGATGGACTACCATTGAAAGGTACACAAACACACACCTGCTTGTCTTGGCATGGGTAAAAATAAATAGATTTAGAGTTCTTTTTTCGCGTATCTAGTCGATACGAATCACCTAGTTGAGACAAAAGGAACCTTACTTGCTGGCCACAGGACACCAGTAAACTACTCTAAAGACCTGCGACGGCGAAAAAGGGATATTTAGCGTATCCAGCGCTTTGGTGTCACCTGATGTTGGTGCAAGCGGTCAACCCTTCGTGACCAATGATGACCCTATGTGTGGATTGCACACCACCCCAACTCCACGATTAGAGTCATGCACCCTCTGCGTGCTTAACACACCGCTCGCAACCCACCTCCACCCTCCCCCCTCCAGCCCCTCCAGCCCCAACGGAAACAACACACCGACCTCGTCATGGCAACGAGGAGTGTCATTAACCCCATGAGACGCTTATAAAATCTGTCCACGACTCATATTTCCGTTCTTTACGTAATTGTATTGACCTGGTAATTAATAACTGGAGGCATTTGTTTGCCAACCTGAGCTGTAAGTACATGTATACGAGGCTGGTCCGTGTGCGCAATTTGTGTTGGCAACGTAAACATGTCAGAGGGTTTGGGGTGACTATTCATATTATCATAACATGCCTGCATATTTGATTTAGGTAGGTATGTTATCTTAGAGGTACGCTTCTGGTTGAAAGTTAGCTTTAAGGTTAGGGTTGGGTTCAAGAATAGAGCAAGGTAGAGAGCTAGGGTTGGGCTTAGGGTTAAGGTTCGTGTTGGGGTTAAACCTGCCTGCCACAGGCCATTTTACCCAATCCAATCTTCTTTAATCAACAACGCTTGATTTCCTGTTTTCCAATAGTTTACACGTCACTAATTTGCATAATGCATATTGCATTTCTATCCCAGCATCTCCTTATGCTAGAAATGCGAATATTGTTAGTGTCTTTCAGAGGCTCAGTTGATTTCCTTGATCACCTGACCTATTGATAAATCTAACGTTACCCTTTCTATTTTACTGGATCCCCTGCGCTCTATTGCCTCATTTTACTTAAATATTAGATCCTTGCCGGAGTTGGCTATTGTAATCACTGGAGCGCGAGGTTAAAGACTTGCGAACCTTGCCTTGGGCAACGTCAATCCGGATAGTCTCATAGACCACTGCTCCATTCTTCCTTGCCACCATCCAGACCGATCGATTTTGAGCAAGATCCTCCATGTGTCTGATTGATTTGTAAATTCTTGAGGGAAATTTACAGAATGTTCTTGTTACCTTTCTTTTTCCCTCACTGTCAACGAGCGCACATTTGGACGTCGTCGTGGTTACCGTCTATCCTTATAATGTGACCGCTATGTCGTATTTGGATCTACACCAGCAGGGCGTGGATGCTGACTATTCCAATTCGTTCCAGAACATCCGTCTCTGAGATTATGTTTTGTCACCCCAGCTGCACTATTTTCCAGAGGCAGCCGAGATGAAAGTGTTTGAACTTACTGCAGCTGTCTTCAGAAATCAGAATTTTTTCCAGTTGGTGGCGCAGTTGATTGCCAAAATCGAATAAGTGATCAACAATATTACCCAGAACAGTAGCAAATTAAACTATGGCCGCTTACCATGTGGTTGTCCACGGGATCGATTGTGAAGACTTGTCGGCGAGATAATAAGGCGATGGTGAGC
The DNA here is from genome assembly GCA_017591395.1 of Schistocephalus solidus. NCBI lineage: Eukaryota > Metazoa > Platyhelminthes > Cestoda > Diphyllobothriidea > Diphyllobothriidae > Schistocephalus > Schistocephalus solidus. The sequence continues at coordinate 45,930 of WEDG01003912.1, forward strand.
CCACCGTCGAAAGGGCCTTTATCACTAGCACATCGTGGCGGCCTCGCCTCCGGACCAGAACGTAATACAGGAGTTACCAGTGCCACGAGCAAGGGATCGTCCACGTTGCCTTCTTCAGCATCGAAAAGCTGAAGAACATCTTTGTCATAAAAATGCTGTTTGGCGCAGGTCTGCAAAAGGAGGAGGCCGTTGTTGCAAGCGCCGATTCCCTGGAGGCCCAGCCCTCCGTCCCATGAAACGTGATTTGTGCCGGAGCGGGCATGGAGGTCACCAATGCCAACCAGGCACTGCCTTCGGCATAGCTGCCCGCATGCCGTAGAGATCATAATAGCGCTTGTTCTTCACCTTGTCAGGGCTGAGCATTGGAGCAGGCGTAGGTGCTAACGATGATGGTGAGTTCTGTTGCCCGTAGATGCAAGCTCAGTGACATGCAACGGCCGTTGGCGCCCTGGGGCAGAGGGGACAGTCATCCCACGATGCCAATGTGGATAAAAAATGTGACGCCAGTATCTCTCTGAATTTGAACGGCTGCTCCAAAAGAAGGTGTAGCCGCATACAAAGCCCCCCACTGGCGTTGGGAAAAGTTTGTTTATAAGTTCGCAGACTAATGGGTGTGAAACCAAACCCACATCAAATACTCTCATCTGGGTTAGTCAACCAGCCAATGACGGTTACCGGAGCGTGGCCGCCCGGCTAAGCGTGGCTCAGGGGATGAATAGTTGAGGGCTAGGTTCCGGGATAGGGTGAAGCCGAAGTACCCACCGATGTGCCTGGCAGAAACTCTCAATGTACAGCTTAGAGGTACTTCTAACCACCATAATCGTGCCGGCACTACCAGACCTAGTTGGCATCTCATTTGTCACAGCTTCGTGCATGGTACGTGCTGGCAACGGATGTGCGGCAGAGTAAACTTTTCAGTGTTAGGTTTGGCAAATTTCACCCAAACGCATCCATGAACGGACTGTGACACGCAACAAAAACGTGGATACCCGCTCACAGTATCCTGTACACCCCTGAACCTTAGTATTTATACGAATTTCAGCCTGAAAAAAGGCAATCTTGGCAGCCGTATTCACACGTCGAGACCCAATAAAGGGATTTGTGGGATACCATCCAGATAACTACGATTAAATTATTCGATTACACACGTCGACAGTCTCATTGCTGGCCCGGGGACAACGATGGAAAAATCTGAAATCCGCTGTCTACATGTCGTGTCTAGTCAGAGTAAGGTCTGACTAGACATGAGCTATACCACTGAAAATAGCAGCGCCAAGAAAGCCGTGTACTTTCGAGACTGCAGCCTAGTACATTGGGGAGATGCCGGGCATCATCGTTTTAATTCCTTTTAAAATTCATCGTATCCTAGCGTTTTGACATTTTGGTCATTCATCTGTGCTCGAAGGTGCGCTTTGGTGAAATAAACTGAAATTGGATCAAATATTGTCGATGTTTCGCAAGGAGCAGCCTAGAAGTACCGCGAGCCATTCGTTTCATCCGGCCCACTATAGGTGATAACTACGTCAGCTACTGTGACTCCCAGAAAATCGCCATCGGAAACTTAACTAAACCGATTCCCATGGACTTCAGGAAACCGCCTTCAGGCAACGAAGTGATTTAAAATCAACAAGGAACGGAGAACTACTGACAAACTTGCTTCGAAGTCTAAATCGTTATTTGCTTGATATTTACATTCGCTAGTGAATTTGGTTCGGTAAAGTGCTTTTCATTACGCTCAGTAAACTACTCACTTGATAAGTTAAGTTGCTCGTCATAAATTAATGCATTGTCTAAGAGATCTACTGGCATGGGAAATTAAAATGTCCATGACCCTACTACGAGAGAAAGAAGTTCACCGCCGTGACTGGGATTTCAACCACCGACCTATCGGTTGGCGACCGACACCATTGACCACTTGGGCACGCTCGGACAGCCGGAAGACAAAAAATAGTATATAATCCGAAAATAATGATCTGTTCCACATTGGTAAACCTTTTAAATTTCGTGGGATAAAATCTTACCGGAAATACTCAAGTTACGCTTGACTGGTTCAGAGGAAACAACAAACTGCAATAGTGAAGAAAGGAGTGCGCTACTGAAATCGAATCAAGTAAGATAAAAAGGAAAGGCTGATGCGCTGTGAGGGATACCGAGAAATCGCTGGCAGAGTTTTGAGATAAGAAGGAGACCTTGAACTCCTCTCAGAAATACTAGCAGGAATTATCAAACATAACAAGTTAAATCCCCAGAACCCGATGCAAAACAGCTGAATAACATCACCGAACCAGATTATAAATACCACAAGGAAACGGATAAATCCGATGGATACGACATTTAGCGAAACAAAAAGACAAAATTAACGAAGTAATTAGAAGAAACCTCTGAGACAGTTGATATAGAAGTGACTAAAAAGAAAATAGGCGGAGAGTTAACTATGTCTTGCATTTCCCCAACTTTGGCAAATCTGGCGCCTACAGTGTCCGTCTGTACAAAAGAAAATCAGTGAGCGACGGCCCTAGAAAAATCAGCAAATGGTAATCGTAAGGTATCAACAATACTGCGAATGAGCGCCAGTGGCACACCCTTTAAGTGTCCATCATGCTACTATAGAACGATTGATGGGAGCCAGTGAAGTAAAGGTGTAAATGCGTTCACCACGGACGCGCACAACTTATCAACAGACCTGGATGCCACAAGCCGTCCGGGAGATATTCGGGCAAACGGCGTGTCAGAAGTATGCGCAGTATTTGAGGGCTCCAAAGCCCTGATTAAATATCAACTACCAGACTCACAGTTTGAGAACAAGTTCGGTAATCGAATAAAGGGAGAAACAACGACTATGATTAAACTTATCATTGATAACACAAGGCAGGATGCAGACACAGGATTTTTCCCTGAGTTTAGTACTTCAGGGAGTCCCTGAAGCTACTAATGATACCCCGAAAGAGGGGTATTGGGGGATCTTTCGAAATTTCAAAATTTACTAAAAAAAATATTCAAGAAACCGGTGTGACGGTTGAAACCCAGATGATTTTCCGATTGGTGCCTTTCATTAGAAATGAAAATCAACTGGTGCGACCAAAAACGTTGAAAGTCGTCTCCGGAAGCAGACAGCAGGTAGACCGAATATCGTCTTGAAAGTTACAGCTATTAACCACCAAGTGAGGAGTATTTTTTCAGCCGGACAGCTCTCCTACCGATCAGATGAAAATTAGCACTGTGATAGCAGAATTAAAAAGTCATAAGAGCGAGGAATAAATCAATTTGAAGGTATTTAACAAAAAAATCGCAAAACCGAGACACTTATTTTTGTGAGATAATCCGGTGAAATTGACGTTTAGCACACCGGTAATCAGCCCCACCAAATCCCTGTAGATTTAAACTCAGACAGGCGACTAAATGTGTCCTGCGAAATATCCAGCAATAATCTTCAGGAATGAGAACCAACAAACTGCTCGGAGGTCATTCCTCTGGAGACAGCCAATAACTTGGGTGTAGTATGCAACCAACTGGTAAAAAATGCTCCTATCTAAAAATGACGACCAGCACATCGAATTACACTTCGATAAATCACCAGAAAATTCAAACTCGGAAATTAGACTGAATAAGCCTGACGCAATTTCCAGCACCCTTGCTCCACAGGTCACTCGAAGATCTCTCCGGGCGAAACCTCGCGTTCTTTATACGAATGTACGTTTATTTCAGAAGCTAGATGAACTCCAAGCGTAGGTATCAGATTTATAGGTGGATGTACTTTCTAGTATAGAGACCTGGCTAAAGTCTGAAGAAATGGATGCCGAAATTCGACTGGATGCTTATCATATTTTTCGCCAGGACCGGTTGCACAGAAAGGGAGGATGATTAACAGCCTGCGCCAAGAGAGGAACCACCAACTCAGAACGTACCGAATGAGAAGGCAGTTGGTTCAAATTCGAAGATAAGCGAATTCTCGAATTTTAAACAAAGTTCTTCATTTCCGTTGAAACTATTAGCTTAATTGTTGACAATTTATTTGTGTTTCTAACTATTTATCAACTACACATACCTGCAGTGAGTGCAATTGACAATAGGGAGAAATATACGGTTTTAAGCTTTTTCACTTTATTAAAGTTCTCGCCGATTTACGTCAAAAGGACGGAATAAAAAGGTTAATTCTAGAAATAAAGTTCAAATGTTGTAATTATACCTTATTTCCAGCGAAAAATAATTTACAGAAGCCGGTATACCAGTTGATATAATTTTTCATCCTGCATAGCCTCTTCGCTAATTCTATTTTCAGTTTAAACTCGTTACCTAGCCGATTTTTGCTTGCAGTGTTTTGCTTAAAACACATATTTCAAGTATTACATCTTTTATTCCGCAAAACGTCACTAGTGACAATTTTCATTTCGTATTATCGATTTGAAAAATACTTCGATTTTAAAATCAATATGAAACCCCAGTCAGCGCTCAGACGCAAACATCCTATTAGCGTAAAACTTACTCTAGAGCAACCCACCGTAAGCATGAAGAAATTAGACCTTGACGCCCTGGAAACTTTAATACCTTTTTATGTAAATATGGTTCTCTCTTCACGATCCTTGGTACCATTTTTGACGGAAAGTTGTCTTTACTCACTTCTCAACAATGCAAGAAACTAGAGCCTTTTATAAAAATGGTTAGTACTGAGTCAATTGACCGACATAAGAGAAATTTCAATTTTTTTTTAAAAAAACGTCCCTAAGAGTAAAATCCCCCTGGACGTTGCATTTCATTTCCTTTACTCAGGCGGCTTTAACTTTAAAGTCACTGAAGCTAAAAGGTTGTCTTCCCGTAGCAAAAACCCGCCAATTCTGGTCAAAATGTTTTCGGCGATTGAAGTGGACCTTATTTTCTCTAAGCATGAGCACTCAGCTCAATATTTGAAAAAAAAACAATTTGTTTATCTGTAGGGATAAAACCCCAATAGAACGTCGCGTTTCGCCTTCATTAGCAAACGAGAAGCCTTGGGCTACACCTTCAATAACAAAAGTTATCTCAGAGGTTCGCCCTCTAGCTAATGCAAGCCTACGGCCCTCCGGATTAACAGGAATTTCGATTCCAGCTGAATCTTCACCCGTTAACCTTGTTCCTGGTTCGATTGAAATCGTGTCAACGCCACTTCTTTCTCCTCCCAAGCAAACCACGCCTGTTAAAGATGCCAAATCTAGTAAACTAAGAAAACTTCCAGTAAATCTGAATCATTGGCTAGGCCAGGCATTAAATCAGTAATGTCATTACCGATGGGAAACCTGCTCACACCTCATCATCTACAACAGATGCGAACGCTAACGTTAGCATCTTTCTCAACCCATATTTGTCCGAAACCCCCAAATAATTTACCCTTCTAATTATGTTACCAGTTTTTCGAAATAATTTATTCCTTTTCCCGCCAATTTATGCTAACTTCCCTCAAAATCTCCTTTATATGCCACCCCCTATCTTTCCAACACCACAATATAGCCTTCCCTTCCATGGTTTTCATCCAAATATGCCGTTGTATAATAATCTCAGTTCTATTAACAGTAACATTTCGACAAATTGTAAACCAGAGCAATTTTGTTTCCCACCTTTTGTTTCTTCTCTCCAGTTTTCTTCTCCGCCCACAAATCTTCCTTTTTGATGAATACTGATGAGCGTAACCTACAGCTCAGGAATACGCTCAGCTTAGTTTCACTCAATGCGAGGTCAGTTGTAAATAAGATGGCTGAGCTTAGAACAGTAGCCTTTGCGCTTGATCCAGATTTGCTGTGCATCACTGAATGCTGGGCTCACTCTCTTATATCTGACTCGACGCTTGCTATAGATAATTTCAATTTGTACCGACAAGACTGCGCTGAAAACGTTGCGGTGGTTGCCTTCTTTATATTAAGTCATCCTTTGTACATTTCCCTTTTCAAATGAGCATTTCGTTCTTTTCTGGATATGTATGCTTTGTTTCAGTCATCCTACCGCACAATAAAAATAGGCAATTGACTGTCTATAATACTCCGTGTTATTCTGGCAATGAAAGCGAGCTCTGTTGAAGATTTGAAAATGTTACAGAGGCTCAATTTGATGTCAAAATAATCGTAGGTGATTTTAATCTGCCAGACATTGACCGGCAGGCAAATTCCTCTGCGCCAAAACTTCAGATATTGGTCGATACTATAAACTTTTCAAACATGTCCCAATTGGTCAGTTCAGTGACTAGAAATGACAGCATTTTAGATTTAATTTTTACACATGATGTCCACCCTCTCTTTATGAATTTTTATTGTGATCTATTCACAAATGATCACGCACTAATTCACTGTTGTTTTCCAGTCTCCCTTTCTACAAAGCTTGAGGTTAAATGCAATAACCTCAACTTCGCTAACACAAACCATGAATAAATAAATAATTTCGTAATCACTCTAGATTGGCACAGCATATTTTCAATCAAAGATCCAAACTCTTTCCATGAGCTATTGCAGAGCCTAACAGCAAGAGTCCAGGCTTTTATCCAGCTTAAGATATTTAATTCAAATACAGCTTCTTCTACTGTTCCACATTTTCTTCAAAACAGACTTCAAAAATTACGAAAGCAACTTTAACGATCCAACTAAAAGCTCTTTGTCAGTTTACTTAAGGATTCCACAAATATTTGAATAAGCATTGAAATTAAGGATCGCGCGAGATAGGCAAAGGGAGACTTAGTGATGTCAATGCTTCCGAATCTGTTGCTCAAGTCTTTCATGTTCGGTAATTGGCTAAGCTTCTGAATATAACTCCGCCTTTACTCGACTGTAACAAAAAATTCTTTACAGAGGATTTGGGCAAAGCAGAATTGTTAAATTCGTGATTTGCCAACCACTTTACCACTGAGACTAGCCGCACTCCCTCAATTCCTCTGCTTTCAAATTCAAATTCAGTTCTAACAACCATTAATTTCTCGACTTAACGTATTAAAAAATAGCTCACTTAAAAAATGTATATTCGGTTGGAACTGATAACATTCCAAACTCACTTATTAAACATTTAAGAGAGTTACCACCTTTACAAAGCAAATTTTTCTCGGTATTTTTCGAAAACAGTTTCTTCCCTGATTATTGGACATCTTTTATTATAATACCAGTTTTCAAATCTGGTTCCCGCTCGTACATTAATAACTATCATGGTTTTCATAAAACGCCCTCTCCTGCTAAACTCTTTGAAAAACTAATTGCATAACAAATTACGGATTTTCGCATAATTAATCTAATTCTCAACTCCTGTCAACATGGCTTTACCGGACCGCTCTTATGAAACCTACCACATGTCTTTTCTAAATCAACTAAACTCTCTTCGTAATTTTCATCTATCTGTAGCAGTTATCTATTTTGAGCTGGGTATGGTATTCGATAAAGTGCCTCATAGACGACTTCTAGCTAAACAAGAGGCTATAAGATTTCATACTCCCCTAACTGACTTAATTAGATCATACCTATCTGATCAAAATCAAAAATTTTTAGTGGGGTCCTCGTGCTACCCCGATTGTGAGCGGTGTTCTTCAAGGTACCATTTTAGGTCCTTTGTTGTTCTTACATTCTCAATCTTATATTTATGCTGATGACCTCAAATGCGTGTATTCCTTCTCTAACTCTACGACCAAACGATGGCTAGAACAAATTCATTCAGACTTAAACGCTCTTTCGACCTAGAGCTCCACTTGGCTAAGGGAGTTCTCACCTTCTTAGTGTCGCTACATGAGTTTTGGGCCTGTAAGGCTGCCGCAACCTGTTATTTTTAATGGTTGCCCTATGACTGAATGTTCCTCCATCAAGGACTTGGGCTTTAGCTACACCACTAAATAAGATCTTTCGCCTCAGGCCGATAGAATTGCGGCGTAAGCTGCTGATATTTGCGGTTTTATTTCTTATAACTTCTACCTTCCAGAAAGTAAATAAGGACTTTATCGTATGTTTGTACTTCCCTTTCTTGAATTTTGCTGTCTTTTCTTCGGTTTAATGAACGAATCTAGCCGTTCAAAAATTGAAAATGTCCGAAGAAATTTTACAAAAAAACTCCTGTATCCGACCCTTTCAAATACATGCTACTCAACCAGATGCCAGCTGACGAAGCTAAAATTTCTTGGGTCAGGAGACTGGAAGCAGGCTTTTGTCTCCGTTTTCGACTAAATAATAGCGCAAATCTCACTTAGCTTTCTGTCATTACCCCCGTTAGTCTTCCTTAAAACCTAAGAAATTCTGCATTAATTATACCTCCTGCTGCATCCTCCACATTTAAACGCTATTTATTCTTTGCTTCTAAGTATATTTTTATTTGGAATAACTTGCCCATTGAAATTAGGCGTTAACTAGTCTATCTGCATTCAAGCGAAGACTGCACATTTATCTTAACACTGATTCTATTAACCTTTTATTTTCCTCAACTTTTCCGAGCAGCTTTATCTATGACTTGGAGAAAGGATCATCGGGGATTAAAGTGACCCTCTTGAAACTTCTTTTTCTCTACCTCGTGTCCCCCATGAATCATGATGTTTCCTTATATCACCAGTCATTCAAAAGATGAGGTCATTCGGACGTATTTATTCGAGCGTACACAGTATAAAATGCTGCCATTTCGTAGGATACTTACCATCATCAGAATTCAATTTCTGGATCCAAAGATGCTGAGGCCTCAAGTTCACTGACGCATTTTCGCGAGATTTGGTTTCATGCTCCATAGTGATCAAGAACAACCAATATCGATGTTTCATTATCTCATTCTGAAATTCTACTGCAGTATTAGCATACTATACCACCTTACCTTATTTTCTAAGCAGTCTTCTTCTCATACCCTCTATTCGAAAATGGAGGCCTTTTGAACTCTGCCTCCATTTTGAAGGTTGGAGTTTTTTCACTGCCTATTTTCTAGCTCACTATTAATTTCAAATTATCGCTAACTGCTGACCTACATTATTAAATATTTTTACATTATCTGCACATTTTATCTGCACAAATTGTCATAATTTTATTTCGTTACGAATGTTTGTTTAGACAGTGCCTTGCCGACGATAAACAAATAAAAATTCAATTATGTGTATTTAGACAGTACCTGACCAGTGCTAACGAAATACAAATTCTAAATGTAAAGCCGTGTGGTTAAAACTTAAGTCCTGTTGTGCACCAAATCCGAGTTTCCTGGCGGTATACAGATCACCCAATCAATATCCAGAGGCTGATGAGACATTGTTTGGGTTACAAAAGGAGGTGGCCCGAAACCAAGACGCACGGATGCTGGAGATTTGAACGCACTGATGATCAACTGGAGCCAGTTGTCAGTAGATTGTTTGCGCTATTCCTTTGATCCAATACTCTTAAAACTAACAAAGAATCGCTTTCTCAAACAGGTAATTACCTTTCCTACCACAATAAAAGAGGCTCAATGGGCAAATTGTCTGGACTTCGACCTTCCAAAGGACAAGAGAAGTGCTGGTTAACTTACGTCCTTAGCATCTTTAGGTAAGAGCGACCATATCGTGTTGCTGTGGGAATACTGTTTGCGCAGATATCAAATGGAAACGCCAGATTTGCGGATGAATGTCTGGCAAAACATCTTCCCCGCATCTAGAATTGAACTATTGATAGGAAACTGGCCGGTCGTCTTCAGCCGGCATCCACGTATCAACTGGAAGACTTTCAAAGGAGTTATTAGCAATGTTATGCATCGGTATTGCCCCAAAATATATTCCAAAAACAAATTGTTCTGTCTGGTTAACGCGCGATATGAAGAGTTAAACATTAAAAGCAAAATAGAGCATATGTATGCCACAACAAAACAGTCCTCATTTTACGAAGATTTTCGCTGAAATCGGAACGAGCTAAAATAAAATAACCGGACACTGCGGAGGAAGTAAGAAAAGCGAATTTTAGAACGAGTCGTAGATAGGCCAAAAGATATCTTCAGCTACATCAATAGCAGGCTAAAGAAAAAGAGACATTTGCGGTGTTCAAAGGACACGACAATGAGGAAATTACTTAAAACGGTGATAACGCAGAACACCTCAGTAGCCTTTTGCATTTATTTCAATAGATGAAACAGATTTAAACGAGGTTTACTTTCCTACTGGAAGTAACGGCACAGCCATGGATAGCATTAAGTTCACAGGAGAAGATGTGAAGAATTAACTTTTTGCGCTCAAGGTATGTAAATCTCCATATCCGGACCAATTGCATGCTAAAGTTCTGAAGTAACTCGCTTTCGAAATCTCCGGACCGCTCGCGTATATTTCCAGTCATCCTTTGATCGAGGCAGTCTTCTCTCTCATTGGAAGATGGCAGAAAAATGCTAACAACTATGAGCCGGTTAGTCAAACATGTATTTGTTGCAAGGTAAAGGAAAGAATGATAAAACGAGCAGCTATAGAATTCATCAATGAAAAATATTCCTTCAGCATTGTGCAACATAGCCTACGAAAAAACACTCGTGCTTAACTAATGGGACAGTGGTTCCGGTCGTTAGATGAAGGCACAAGGATCGATGTTGTTTACATTGACTTCAAAAACGCTTTTGCTAGTGTTCCACAGCGTCAGTTACTATAAAAGGTTTGAGATTCTGGGATAAGGGGAAAATTGCAAATTGGATAGGGGATTTCTTAATCGGCCGATCGCCGTCTGTGTGCATTGGCAATGCGAAATCTATGTCAGTGCAGTTTTGAGTGTGGTATCTCAGGTTTTCGTGCTCCGGCCACTGCCTTTGTAAATTTTTTCAATGATCGCATGAATGACTTGGCCTGCCATGGAGTCATGTTTGCAGATGCCATCAAGGTATGGCAAGCCATCAGATGTAAGAATAATAAACAGACCCTGCAAGAGGGACTTAACTGTTAAGATGAATGGTCCATTAAATGGCTGCTGAAGTTCAATCTTTAGAAGTATCTCGTACTATATCTTAAAATGAAGAAGGAGAGGGCAAATAAAGACCTTCCTCAATACTTCCTTAGCGAAACGTGCTTATATAATATAAATGAACAAAAAGACCTTCGAATCACCATTTTGTCATCCCTGAAACCCTCCTCTCATTGTCTCGGGGTGGCTTAAATGGCCACAAGGTACCCGTTCGCCATTATAAGAACTTTCATAGATATGAATTAGGAAATATTTGGGGAGGTGAATGGAGCCGTAATTTTTTCGCAACTGGAATATGAAATTCAGGCATGGCACCCCTGGCTGAAAAAAAGATTAAAATTTGCTGGAAAGGGTTCAAATAATGGCACCGGAAATCGTGAAAGGCCTAAGTACTTTATAATCTGCATACAAATTTTATGAACTTAATCTATTTCCCTTCAGGACCAGCATATCTGAGGAGATCTCATACAGCTCTAACGGATCATAAAAACGGGCACTGTGCTCTGCACTTTGATGATTTCTTTGCACTAGCTTGAAAAAAATGAGTGGGAGCTCCCTCTAACGTTGCAGAGCCTTATCTCACATGGAGGTACGTAAATACTTTTTTTCGGACTGATTTGTTGGTAACTGAAACTGACCTCCTGAGGATGGTATCATGGTGGACACGACCGAAGCGTTCTAACAAAAACTATATGCTCATTTATTTGAAAGATACCATACAATCAGCCAGGAAAGCGATTTAATACGAAACCAACGCTTTGCCTTTACCTGCAGATAACGATGATATCTATTATTTTACTATATCCTTTTTCCTTCAGGGAACCTGTGCTTTAATCTTCACTTTTTGAGAAAAAATATTTTCAAAGTAAATATGTTACTCCCTACTTTATCGTAAAATATTATTTTAAGTTGAATAATGTACCGTTTCTCAATAGGGTTGTAGCGTGCAAGCAGTGAGTGTGCTCAGGGCAGTACAATCATCAGGTTAAAGCATCGTTGTAGTAAAAAGCAGAAGACACCAGAATTAGGGATTTGTTGTGCATAGAACCAGGAGTTGCTGTCTCAGGCTGCAGTGGTCACTGGCGAAGCCAGGACTTGTTTTGACTGCGTCCAGCCATGCCTGAGAGAGAATGAGATAGTTGTGTCAGCTAATTAAATAAGTATACTAAGCAAGTCAAGTGTTGTCCACTGTTGTGTGTTGCATTACCAGAGTGACGTCGTATCTAGTGGCACATGCTTCTTCGGCCGCGGGAAAGGGTGTTCAAGTGGCACTTGAGCGTCCCCGACTATCAGGACGTCGATCAAGTGTCTGCAAGTCAGTGATTCTGAAACCACTCGCTGCAGCCTTGTATGAAACTGAGGTAGTGAGCCATGAACAAGGACACCAAACATTGATGGCGTTGTTGCGCGTCTGCTACAGGGTCTTCAAAGGCAATGCCTTTTACCCTAAAATTATACTGAACTATACTGAACTGAACATCTGGTAAACCCACTGAGCTGAGGCGACCAAGGGGTGTGCCAAAAGTGATCTGATGAATGATTTTTAGTGAAAACCAGAATAAAGTGAGCAAACGCTAGGTCTTTTTGAACACCAGAATAATTTTTTGTTATTCTGACCTTTCAAACTCCTGGAGGAATCCATCGTCAGAGATAGCCATGATAGCAAAAAGGGCGACAATTTTAGGGGGAAAAACCAATCAATTATCACTGATGCAAGTCTGGAGGGCCCTGGACGCCACCGTAAAATCGATACATTGATTTATTGAGTTCTTGTTCGTGGACCAGATCTTGATCAATTCTTGGCTCGTCTTGTTTCCGGCGTGGGGGATTATCTTGCTGGCTGAGAAGTTGAAGTCATTGCCCGTTTGTAGGTGTGGGCAGCAATTTGCGATACCTCGTGGCCCCGTCTTACCGCAAACTTATGTTTAAGAATGCGTGATCTCAGCATGCGTTCAGTCTGGTCTTTGTAATTACAAGGAGACTTTTAGGCATGAGATAAGAAAAACTACCCCAGATTGCTCTAAGTCGCTCTTTGATTGTCATCACCCTGCTGCACGAGTTAGCTTTGGGTTGGTGTGTGATGCCAACATCTTGTCCGGCAAAAATGTGCTCAGTCGCTTCTGAGACGTCCTTAATGTATGGCGGAGGGTGCCATATCTTTGGTTGTGTTTCTTATTGGGACCTCCGAGGCCAATCGCGTAGGAATCAGCTTATAACCGCCTTCGATTAGCCATTCCACATAAATTGGTAGCGGAGCATTCGGCAGTCACGTACTTTTGCATCCGGCTTGCTACTATGATTTAAATCCATTGGCAGAACGTTCTTAAACAGTTTTGTTTTTAGCCACCGGATGGTTTTTGTGGAAGCTGAGGAGTTGTATGGTGTGTGTTGCGTTCCTATAAACCGTCATCTCAATTTTGCCGTTCGTATTTCACTTGAAAACGACGTCAACAAAGATAGCTGCTGTCCATGTTCCTCCTCTCCTGTGAATTTTATAGCAGGGAAGATTCTATTGATCAAGCAATGGAAGTTTTTCAGCATGTTTTTCTTGACGATAACAAACGTGTCGTTGACGCCAAGATGCCAAAAGTCAGACACAATTTGGATGAAGGCAGTCTTTCTTAGCTCCTGTAGGACCAGTTCTGCCACCAAACTGGAGACCAGGGAGCCAATTGGAGTTTATTCGATCTGCAAAGTCGAATTAAGCTTTTTTTTGCTAAATTCAAATACCTTGATAAGATGTTCAATTTTGAGTGGAATCTGAGCCCCTTCGTATGCCCCTTCGTATGCCTCTTCAAGTCTCTTGCTTTAGACATCGTATGCTAAATTTGGTGGGCTGGGTGTAAATAACGAAGTAACATCAAAAGAAACCACGATTTCATCCGAATAAATCGTCTGACTATTAAGGTTTTCGATGAATTGAGAAGCTAACCAAACTGAGACAATCAAAGTACCTTGGAGGAGCTCCAATTTGAAGTCCATCTGCTTTGCTTAGTTGTAGATAAAGCTGCCTTTTATGGCAACAACTGGCTCCAATGGTACATTTTGGTTTATGGATTTTTAGCAGACGATACGGTCTAACCGAAGCTGTTTCAGTCACTTTCATTTTTCGCTGCTCAGTCTCCGTAATAACATTTCTGCACCTGTATTCTCTATGTAGTCTAATCCACCGATCAGCTATTGCTTAATTTAAGGAGTTCAGCGCTGGTCTGTAAAATTCTCTGTCAGCTTTCTCACGTTAGTCTTCTCAGTTTATCTTGACAGTAAATTGCCGCTTATCAGCTAGCAGAATTATAATTTTGTCGTCTTTCCTTAGTTCCTTCATAGCTTTTGACTCACTGTGAAATACATCGGGTTGGTTAGTGCGCCATCAGCATGGAGGTAACACGTTATCTGACAAAGTGGTTTTGTCGTCGGTTCTTTCCAGTTCTCATCGGCAAAGTTTTCAGGGCTGTAATGAAGTTGACTGAGTCAGCATCTGTGGCATGAAAACAGGTATCATGTCGGAACATCCGTAGTTGCTGCTCTGTTAGCTGTCTAGCCAAAAGGTTGAGGGACACATGTGCGCTTTCATTTTCAAGCTGACTAGTTAAACTAAATTTATCTTTCGAGTGATGACCGCCTCTTGGAGATGCTATAAAATCGAAAGTTTCACTTAACTCAGGTATACTGAGATCAGAAGAAGAGTCAAGTGTAACTGAAACTACTGGAGATAAGGATGGACGTTGACTAATGGTAGCTAAATGGTGAAACTCAGAGAAAAATGGCAGCTAAGTAGAATTTGGCGTAGGCTTCTTGTTGGCTAACAAGGGTAAGATTATAAGTTCCATTGGGGCTTTATCTTTGCAAATAAATAGCTTATTTTTCTTCAGATATTGAGGTGAAAACTCATGCTGAGAGAAACTAAAGTTTACTTCTATCGCCAAAAATAATTTGACCAAAATATGTGAATTATGGCTCCAAGACGATAGTCTTTAATCTTCTGCGACATTAAAATTGAAGCAAAAGTAGTTGACGAATTCAAATGCAACATGTTGGATTGTAAAGTATTTGGAAAGTTTAGCAAAATAAAATTGAATCTTCGTTTTTTCTGTCACTCGTCTGGGTTTCAGCAAGGTCAATTAAGGGTACTAGTTTATCGAATTGCTGAGAAGTGTGTGTCATATTGCCAACGCTGCTGTATGGAGCGGAAAAGTGGACGATCTGCCAAAAGCAGTCAAGGAAGCTCAACCACTTCCACCTCTGCTGCCTTCGCAGAATACTAAATTTGACATGGCAAGACAGGAAACTGGACACGAAAGTGTTGGAACGAACAGGCCTTCTCAGCATTTATGCACAGCTGAAACAACTGCAACTGAAATGGAGTGGCCACCTTGTGAGGATGGACGACGAACGATTACCCAAACGAATCTTCGATGGAGGTGTCGCCATGGGTTCTCGTCGACAAGGGGTCAAGTACGAAGCTACAAGGACACTGAAAACTTCCATGAAGCAACTGCAGATAAACCCGGTGATCTTGGATGACCTCGCCCGGAACCAACCGGCTTGGAGAAGGACAGAGAAGACAGGGGCAGCCATCTATGAAGCCAACAGGATCGCCACCACCAAGACCGAAAGAGCAGCACGAAAGTAAACAGCGCCCAGCACCAACACCACCAAAGCCCAGGCCCTTACAAACTGCCCAAGCTTTCAACGCACCTTCCATGCGCGAATCAGCCTGGATAGACATCTTCAGACGCAATGCACCAATAATCTGACAATTTCATTTTAACGTCAAATTCTGCTAACGCTCCTTTGGACTCCCCACCCTCACCCCTTGGCATCAATTCCCTTACTCCCACCATCATAGAGACCACATCCCAATACGCATCACCTGTTACCTCCACCACTGCCGCCGCCACCACCACCACCAGCGATGGGGACTCTAGCCTAAACTGTCCTCATTGCGACCGCACAATCACCTCATGCATCGGCCTGGTCGGTCACTTTGCGAATCCATTGTACAGAGACTGGTAAACCAGTGTCTGGAGCACCAACACACAGCAGAGATCGCCCCCTTCACTGCCCTCACTGTCCTCGCGCATTCACTTATTGCATAGGCCTATATGGACACATGCGCTTCCATTACAACCTGCGGTAAACCACAGGAGGATAACCCATATCAGCGTATACTTCCTACACCAATACATAGACAACACCCTCACAATCATCATATACCCGTGAATATCACCGTTTTCTAGAAATCATGGATTTGCAGGCTGCCAATCTGACGCTTGCACCAATTCACGCCGTCGGCCCAGTGTATGTGCGGTGTGTGTTGAGTGGATGACCAGTGGACTGGGAGTCAGACGGCGATGGATCCTCCATATCTTCTAATTTAAGTGAATCGTGGTGTGTGAATTATGGGGGCCAGATCGTGCTGTGGCGCGCGAAGACGGGTACGTAAACCTGTCAGCCAATGCGCCCACTTCTGCATCAGACAACTGACAGGCTCGGACGGTGGTTTGACTGTAAGGGGTGGGGGAAAGAGTGAGGTCGACTGCTCAGCCCATTTTTATCACTACAAAGCACTCTGACGCGCTTGAAACTATCAAGGTGCGCTAAAAGCCATGGCTTGGAAGGTTGCCAACTGACGGGAGAACTAAGACCGCGTGGTCACCCCAATGCGTGTTTTGTGTACAGTGGCTGACTGGCGGACTGAGAGTTAAGCTGCAATGGCTCTTCTTAATTTGGCTTGTATGGCACTCTCACTCCGTGAGATCCGAGCCAGGTGTGGTGCTACGCCCAGAAACGGTTCTGGCAGCGCCAGCCACCTGTGCCCCCTCCCATCTTCGGTCTTATTGACTCTGTCATGACACCGCGCTCATGTGGGGGAGGAGAGAGCGCGGTAGATGCAGCGCAAGTCTACTATCACTTTAAACTAAATAACGCGCAAGTCACCGTCCCTGCACCACCCTTCCTTGGAGCATACGGTTGGCCTCGTCGTAATTGACGGTCGAACTGTCGTGCGTGTGCATATTTTTTTTCTCAAAAAGAGCACCAAGTAAAGGGAAACAGATTCATAGTGAGATGTAAAGTAAGTAACATTTATAAAGGCACGAAGGTCAAATTTTGTTATATTTACGGTGGGTTTAGGTGAGGAATGTTTATAATATCCTTGTTCAAATAACGTGAAATATTTGTTTGAGGTTTTATGTTGAAAAAAGATCGGAGTGTTTTATAGTATCGATAGAAAGAACAGCAAACTTTCCATTTATAAAGGGAATGCGAGATTTTTTTGCAAAGGTGAAAGTGGCAAGGAACAATTTTATGGGCCACAAAATAAAAAAATGAAAAAAATTGGAAATAACGACGAGGCTACGCAGTGTGATCTCTATACCAAAAAAGATGTTTCAGTTGATATCCCTAGTAGCATCCTATCGCGACTGGATGTACTCTTATCGAGATTTCTCGCGATAGGAATGTTACGTCATATGGCTGATGAATCTGATTTGACTGTTCCCGGGATGATCGGTTTCCTAATTTTTCGAGCACTGATAGCGCGCGCACTCGCCGCCATTACTGTTTGGGCCTCAAGTGCCTCGTGTGCTCTCGTGTGCTTTATTGCGCTTTTGCCATAAAACTTTATTATTGTATTTAACCTATCATTCTTAGGTCTAAAATATTTAGGCAGGAATGTAAGCGAAAATATAGACATCGTGTAAAGAACGATATTGAGGAACTGTTTAGAAAAATATAGTAAGTGATAGAACTTCTCCTTATCGGCTAGAAACGTCTTGAAACGGACGTTTCAGACGCCAAGTCTTCTTCGGACTATTCATTTGGCTACATTTTCAACGGCAGTGGAAGTTTGAGCACTTCAACCTCGTTCGAAAACGATGTCTCATGCGTAGAAAGCGTGGTGGGAGCGGACAGTGTCATCTTCACTGTGGACTTGTCAACGCACGTTCGAGTAAGAAATATATTGCGTGAATGGGGCATGCATTCCAAAATAACTGAAAGTCATCTACAAATTCTTCTAGACATGCTTAGATCACTCGAACCGCAGCTGTAGGCAGATCATCGAAAGCTTTTTTTGGGAGGGCCTGGCAACTGTATATTGAACATCTGGCCAGTCAGAAAATTAGCACACCACATGCAACTATCTGCAATGCACTTGGGAGCTTCCGATTGTGGTAGACATATAGTGGCCTAATAACCACATCTTATAAATTCTGAAAGACCTGGGAAATCCAATGCCCTTATCTAACTCTGTCTGTGAGGATGGATTCGATTGAAAATCCAAAACGTCAAACTAATAAAGCTCTTGTTTCAGTGATCGTACTTCCCTCTTCGAGGCATCTTATGTCTTGCAAGTAGATCCCATGGGCAGTAGGGAATAAGAACAAGTTGGACTGCAGAAGCAAATTAGCCACTTTGTAGATAGTGAGCACTTTGTTGCAGAGGAGGACAACATAGTTGTAAATTTACGTTTAGATGGTTTACCCATGTAGCGTAACTTGTCACGAAATAAGGCACATTTTAGGTCACATCTTCCGGCCTTTCATGAGTAGCGTCTTTAGGTTGCCATATACTGGGGAAACGGTAAACTGTCTAATTTGGAAATCTTCTGCAAGGGAATTGTGGTGTAAGTAACCTCACTACAAGAAGAAGGGCTAGAACTTCCTTTTGCCCTTCACCCCAGACTTGCTTGTATCGCCAGTGTTATTTGAAATGCACCCACGTGAGATTTCGTTAAGTAAATTTAAGATATTAATGATTATGATGGATGCAAAGGGTGTACGGTTGAAGTATCATACTAAGGAAAGGCAGACTATCTGGACCAAGGCCAAATGGATATAGAGGACGACGATTTCATAGACCAAGGTTGCAATCAGCACATAATCGGGCCGGGGTAATTCCTGTGTTGTAAGCCTGGACTGGTGTCGAAATTTACACTAGATCCTCTACACCTAGCATAATAAGGTGTGCTCAGGAGCTTACTATGTCTGTGGGTTAAAAGTAATCGGTTGAAGGTAACAGGTCAGGCAAACTCATCACACTTAGGGACACACCAAAGTGACATAGTCAATCGTAGACTGGGAAGCTTAAACACATACCTGCCAGCAGAATTTTTATAGAGGTGTAGAAGTTTAAGTGACTGAGATTCTTGGAAGGGTACTGAGTAAAGACAATTCCTAATCTACATTGAGATAGTTGTCCTGAAGGACATTTTACCAACATGTTACTTTAAGCAATATCTTATCCTGTAAACGGCTATTCGGTTGTTGGCCTCACATCACTTATATATCAGTAACATTGGCTACGGGAGACAACTGCTAAAACTTTGAACACGTAATTTTTCTGAGGTGTATGGAGAAGAAAATGCGGTTAACAATGAAACTCAGGGCTGAGTCATTGAACCGTTACTCCTCCTAGTTAACATAAACCACTGTGCCAATAAAATCGGCTGCAGTACCACCCTGTCTGCTGACAACGCCTAACTGTGTATGGAAATCCCGCGTAGCACAGATGAGCCAACCTATCGTGGAATTATGACCGATTCAGCAGCTGATCGGATATTTGGCTTCTAAATGTAAACTATAGTAAGTGTAAGACCCTAAAAGTGCCTAAAAGAAGGTCCAAAGTTACATACTTGCCGGAAATGGCGTTCTTAATGTTGAGAAATAGAAGGATTTCCGTTTTATAAAAACACTACCCTTAAACTCCTAACACAATGTTTAAAGGCAACTAACCGAGAGACACAAATGCCATTCGCTTTATATATATATATATATATATATATATATATATATATATATATATATATTCGGTTGTGCTGCTATGAATGTTTTCGGTTTACCATTGAGATAATTTGATGCAAGATATAGCGCCACTGATTTCTACCCAGTTACGCTCAGAATTGCCCTGCAATTGCATTTTTGATATTAATTTCCTCTTTTTACTGATAGTTAAATACAATTTAATCTGCTTAGACTCGGGCATCCAGAATTATTTCGATTTTAAGCTCGGGAGATTTGGACATGTATCAATATTACTGATTAGCAGTTTGCTTTCCGCCCATGAAAAAACCGCCGAAACAGTGTGTCGCGCTTTTTGCCAAATGATTTGCCATCCTGTAATATTACCTACATTATCCAGGTGCTTGCGCACGGCTGTACTTCCGAAAAATCTATGCTCACAACGTGCTTTTGCTTCATCTACCAGTGCTGAGTCAGCCCCAAATATTCAGACCGATGGGGCCAACTCAAAGTCCGATTCTAAAGACGGTGCATGGTCGGGGAAGAATGCGTGGAAGTTAGGCTTTCTCGGCATAACTTGCACCGCTGCCTTTGGATTCGGTACACTAGTAGCACTTTGGGGTATGTAATTTTATTTATTGTCTTAGTGTAACTGCTAGGACCTCCCGGAAAAGACGAAAATGGTGTAGAGGTGGGTTGTTGATTATCTTCATACCTCTATTATTTAGATTCCTGACGAATTTATTAGAAGTAAGGCCATCCCCTCATGTTTCCATGTCTTTAGTGCATCCGGCTAAGGGCTACATATGCAGAGCTTGGCGGACGCTATGGGACTTCAATCAGGTAACTCTATCCAATATGACTTAGCTCTTTAGAGCATTCGTGATCCTGTTAGTGAAAAGCTTCTTCCCGATCCAGTTCAACCACCCTATTATCAGCCGCCCTACACACTAGTCATCGAAATAAATGACGTACTCGTACACCCGGACTGGAGGTTTCGCAGCGGCTGGCGCTTCAAAAAACGTCCAGCTCTGGAGTTATTTTTGCAGCAACTTTCTCCATTTTATGAAGTCGTAACCTTCACAAATGAATCAGCCATGGTGAGTCGTTTTGCCGGCATTTTACTCTGCCTGTCCTCGATTGCATTTTCCGCCATGTTCAAGATTTTAGCATGCCGAAAACTTCCGTATGATTAAATTAGGGATGCCAAATGTGCCGCAAAACTCCCTATTGTATTTTTTACCTCATCCCTTGCATTTATAAACTGTGAACTTTCAAAATCCGAGGCCTACTGTGGTACCACACGTGCCTGTCCCACTTAAATGTCGGAAGTTCGAGGCGTGTGTACGCGAGGCTAACCTGCACCAGAAGCGCTTGCAAAAGCCACGCGGGTTTCGTGCTAAACGTTATTTTTTTTTTCTTGTGCAATCCTTTATTTAACCCACTTCGTTTGCATTATAGACCGGCATGCCGATTTTAGCTCAGCTAGACCCACAAGCTCAGTATATACACTACAGGCTCTTCCGCGAAGCCACCAGATACCGGAATGGAAAGCATATCAAAGACCTTTCATGCCTCAATCGTGATCTCTCTCGTGTTATCCTCATTGACTGGAATCCTGATGCAGCGACTCTGCAACCCAGAAACGCTTTCATCGTTAATCGTTGGACCGGCAATGATTCGGATAGAGAACTTATTGATCTGGCGGCTTTCTTGAGAAGTAAGCTTCCGGAAATTTTAGATTAAAACGATATTACACTGAACAAATTAAGGTTTACTAACCAATCACTTCCGAATATTCGTAGATCGTCACGGCAGGCTTTAGTATTACCTCGGGTTCATATCAGTTCAGAGACATCTTATCACATTGAAAATCTGTTGTTCTTGGTTCTGATGTATAACAAATACATGTGTCGGCTTACATGATCGATGTGTCATAGTTCATCGTACATGCGACTGACTGCCTTGTACGTGTTCGACCCACTAATTATTTTATCCCTGATTGGATCCTCATTTGCGCGGGTCGGAGAGAGTCGAACCAAGATGCTGATCAGGAACGTACATTTCAAGTTACCAGCACGAACATGTTACTTAAAAGATGTGATTAAGACATTTGATCAACTGAAAGGGTAGTCACCGGATCTCTGTTTGAAACACTGCTTGACGTGTTATCATCTAGCTGGTGTCTCCTTTACACCATTTCAGCTATCGCAAACCATGGTCGTTCCATTCGGTTGCACGCTTTCCCCTGCATACTATTTCCTACATCATGTATTTCTGACTTTATAACCTCGAGCCATAAGGTTTTAAAGCCAAACTAAGTGCTGACTTTAGTGGGATGTGGCAACTAGGAATTGGTTTACTTTTCTACTATCTCGATAGCGACCTTTTTATCAGCAAAAAGTGTGAATTTTTGTTTTTTACAAAATAGCGCACACATATATAGCTTAAGCTACCGTATTACTTGAGAACGTTGCATTAATTCGTCAGTGTATACTCTTCACTACTTTAACCCTCCGTCGCTTTTGTAAAAACGTTTGATTTCGTCAAAACTACTTGATTATTCTCCAGCTTAAAATTGTTTTATTTCTATGTGTACTTACGTTGACATGACCGAGTAACACACACGTGCTTTCTTATTAAGTTAGCTCTATTCAGGAGATATAATTCCAGTTATCCTGTATATTGTTGATCAGGGCTAACGACCTCAAGTATTTAATTTGAACTGTTTTGACGGGTTTATTTTCTGACCTGCCCCTGGCTTTTAATATATTTTTTTTACCTAGAGATAGACTGATAGTAAGGTTTTCCTACATGAACCCATGAATCAATCGCAAGATTATTCAAACTGAACATTGTGACAGACGGCTCATAAACATGCGTTCAATAGGCGGATAAGCCAGCTCCATTTATATTCCGGACTCAGCGAACTACGTACTTTTCTAATTGAGGAGGCTTTTCTGAAAGCATTATCCAATTTGGGAACCAAATCGTCGTGACAAGTTCCATCCTACGTATGCGAGTTATAGCACGTTATTTTTGTAATTTATTGTGCTCGGGTTGAACCACATGTACACCGTATTAATGGCATCTGTCCGTTTAGTGGCCCGTTTCGCCACGTTTATTATAATGAAAGTTCGTATTCTGTTGCCTTTTTACTTGGCAATATAAAAATATCGTCGTCACGGAAAACGCACAGACTTAAAATGCAGCGATTTTTTAATCTTTCCGAAAGAACTGAATTAATTTTTCTCCAGTGCAATTCGTTTCTCGGTTTCCCGTTCCAGATTTCCGATTTAGTTCGGGGATGAAAATATGTAGACCATCACCATTGTAGCTAAAGGACTGGAAATTTTCATATGCTGACATATTGATCGAGTTCGTCCACTTCAATAATTATTTCTATGCATCTTTTCCTGGCCTATTTTCGGTTTCTCAACATGACTAATCATTTCGACATTTATTTATTTTAGTGGTAGCGATGAGTGGCGTTGACGACGTGCGACCAGTATTGGACCATTACGGCCAATTCGAGGATCCGTTAAAGAAGTTCAGGGAAAAGCATGAACAACTCATGGTAAGTTTTAACTATCTTTCCTCTTCCTGTAATGCAAAAGAGTTACATACTATGCCTACTTACAATATAAAGTAGCACCCACATATGTGATATGCAATAAAATGGCGTTGTGCTTGTTTGGTAGCAAATTACGCCTTCAAACCTTATGCTCGAAGAAGGGTTAGCATTCATACTAAAGCGTATCTGTCAATTTGCTAATGTGCCAATGAAGTACACAACATGATCCAGAGCCATTGCAAACTCCTATGAGAACTGTGTGACCTCTTCCTAATAATTAAAAGAGAAATTTGTGATTTTCGTAGCCAGAATGTATACAGCGTGTAATTTGAAAACCTTGAATTAAAGTGAATTGACGGGTAGGGTTCAAAATCATTTGGCAATGTTAATGTTTTCAATAACTGAAATATACGCTTTTTAAGCATAACAATTTAAATTAGACATATTTTTCTATCGAATAAGTAGAAGGAAAAAATATTTTACTTCATGATTTCTATAAAATAAATTCGACTTTGAAAGGGGTTCGAAAATCAATGAAAAATATGCATGGTACTTAAGTAGCCATTTTTCCTGTATGCTGTTTGCCGGCTTTCAGAAAGCTCGTTCCGAAGCCGGTTGCATGTTGTGACTTCAATATCTTGCGATTAGGCTGCATGACAATCAATATTACAACCCTACTTAAGTACTTTGTGTGAATATCGAACACATTATATATATATATATATATATATATATATATATATATATGATAATTTGGAACCGACAAAGACAAGGGAGACCGGAATGGCCATTTCTGGCTTATTAGCCGTCATCAGCCAATATACCCAATCCCAAGTGTGGAACACCTGGGATTCGAACCCGCGACCTTTGGTATTTGGAGTCGAACGCTCTACCATTGAGCCACGGGCTCGTTGTTTTGTCGGTTGTGATCGGGAATATGATGATAGTGTGTGGCTCACCGATCTGCTTAAGGAACATGTATGTTCCGTTGTGCCCTGGAGCTCAGACTAGAGTACTCGCAGGCGGTCGCATAGCGACGTGTAGCATATGTTGATAATTTGGAACCGACAAAGACAAGGGAGACCGGAATGGCCATTTCTGGCTTATTAGCCGTCATCAGCCAGTCATACCCAATCCCAAGTGTGGCACACCTGGGATTCGAACATGCATGTTCCTTAAGCAGATCGGTGAGCCCCACACTATCATCATATTCCGATCACAACCGACAAAACAACGAGCCCGTGGCTCAGTGACGTTCGACTCAAATGCAGCCGAGTTCGAATCAGGTGTGCCATACTTATCTATGATTGACTGATGACTATAAGCCAGAAATGCGCCTGATCTCCGTTGTCTTTGTCGGTTCCATCTTATCTGCTTAAGGAACATTTATGTTCCGTTGTGCCTTGGAACTCAGACTAGAGTACTCACAGGCAGTCGCATAGCGACGTGTAGCATATGTTGATAATGTGGAACCGACAAAGACAAGGGAGACCGGAATGGCCATTTCTGGCTTATTAGCCGTCATCAGCCAGTCATACCCAATCCCAATTGTGGCACACCCGGGATTCGAACCCGCGACCTTTGGTAATTGAGTCGAACGCTCGACTAGATTAAGCGCAACGTAAAAGTATGGCCGTCATCAAGCTGCCTAACATGAAAGTGTATATTCCAACATCGTTTCACAAGACTTGGTAGTTTTTTATCCGTTTGAACATTGTCTTAGATTCGTTTAACCAAGGCAAGCAGATTTTCGCTTCATTGCGCTGATAGGGACGTCACAGGAAAATAATATTTCATAAGCGTACATGTTCACAGGTCTATCGATGACTAGTTAATTTAAATAGAATCGTCAGCTGCAATCGTAAGCGTACCATTTGGTGTATATAAAAATTACTATTCTATTATTAAATTTCTCTATAAATGTTTTGTGTTTTCTATTACGGTGAATTGCAGATAGTCTTTGAAAATAAGATGAATTCTTTACGATTTTCAGTGTCTTCAGTCGACTGCCCATTAATGTAAATTCCGTTCGATGTGTTTGGTAAAACCCTCAAAAATAGCATATTTCTTAAAAGCATTTACCGAAGCAGTAACTTTTGGGCATTCTTTCTAATGCAGACGGCCGTCTGGGTCATATTTGTAGACTCACACAAACATGAAAACTCGCTGCCATGAAAAGTGTACGTCCACAATAAAAGCTGGGAAAATATATGTCTATAATTATTTTAAAAATTTCCTATAATAAGTTACCTTTTTAAAAAGTGCTTTAATTAGATGTTTCGCTGTCGAATTCCTGCGTAATTAACGTTTTTTCAAATGGAAGTCAAGAAAAAACCGGGACCGTTTGACCAAAGTTTCGACTTCACTGAAAACTAAGGATACAATTTCTGTTGAAAATTAAAGAACCCTGTTTTCACTTTCTATTTATGCGTTTTTCGATATCTTTGCTTACTTCTTATTCTAGTTCTAAGCTTTAAAACACACAAGAGAGTGACCGAATATATACTCAGATTTCGCGATAAAATTTGAATTTTCTGCCCCTTCCGTTTCAAGTTTCCTTCTTCATTTATAGTCAACTGCAGACCGAACATTGTCTTTTCAGGCATCGCGTATGCCGTGACTGCGAAAAGTCGCGGTGTATCATCGCGTTTAAAGTCCTAACTATCGGTGTAGAAAAACAAAGTTCGTTCGCAAAAGTGTATTATAGCGTTTTTTGGTTCAAAACTTCATACATTTGGCAAAATTAATTTTTAAACTAAATATGTCATCATTTTTTCGAAAACAATGTAAGCTCTCAAACTTGCATTCACCTGATTTTCGTGAAAACAAAACAAAATTTTCCGTTCCCCGAAGGGATAAATTCTAAATTTTTCCGGCTTATATTAATGTTCATTCATAGTACTGCGCATAAAAGCAAAATTTTTTGACCGGTAGCTTGCAATAACGTAGGAAAATTCCGGGATAGCAAGAAACGTCGGATTTCGCCCCATTTAGCCCAGTTTTTCCATGAATAAACTGATCTGAAGTGATCTCTTTATTATTAAACAGCTTTTTGTTCATCAATGTAATACAACAAACCGAAATTACACCTTAAATGCCTGCTCTGCTTCTACCTCAAATTCTGATATAGACATTTCATGAGTTAGGGATATATATACAACCACTTTGACAGCCCAAAAGTTGGGGTGCCACGTAAGGAGTCGATGGGGAGTAGGGGCGTAGCCCCATCGTCTCCTTACGTGCCACCCCAATCTTTGGGCTGTCAAAGTGGTTGTATCAGCGACTTTGCTTCCTAACCAAGGATTCGAAGTGGACAGTGAAGTCAGCTGACGAGTTCTTAACACGCATTAAACATCTTGAAGTAGAGGCAGACGAAGTGATGGTGTCCTTTGACGTGATCTCGTTATTTACCTCTATCCCACCCGCATTGGCTATCGATACTATCGACGGCTTTCTCCAGGAAAAATATGACGAGACCGACCAAAAACTCAAACGAGCGCATATCATCGAACTCCTAGAACTGTGTCTTAAGACATTCTTCACATTCAACGGCCAGGTCTACGAGCAAAAGAAGGGGACGCCAATGGGCTCGCCTCTGTCTGGACTAATTGCCGAAGCAGTTTTGCAGAGGCTTGAGCAGCTGATCTTCAGCTCGTACCCCCCGAAGTTTTGGGCCAGATACGTCGACGACACGTTCGTCATACTCAAGGGGAGTCACTTGCAGGCTTTCAGGGCATTGTTGAATTCAATCCTTCCCGACATCCAGTTTACCATGGGGGAAGAAGTTAACAATCAGTTGCTCTTCCTTGACGTCCATGTTACAAAGCTGGCAGACGGGAAGATAAGTACAACGGTCTACCGTAAGGCAACCAACACTTGGCGCATCCTCCATTTCCGAAGCAACCACCCTGTTGATCACAAACGCAGTTGTGTTAGAACCATCTTCCGACGTGTCCAAACACACTGCAGCGACGACAGTGGGAAGAAGGAGGAGATAGAGTACTTACATGCCCTTTTTACAGCCAACGGTTATCCAAAGTCCGTCATCCGCAAATGCCTCAGGAAGCCTCAGTTTGAGCGGTCGAACGAAGAAAAGCCAAAGTGTTGGCTCGCAATCCCCTATGTGAGGAACGTTTCAGAGGTGACTGCAAGAATCATAAAACCTTTTGGGATTGGCGTGGCTCATAGACCAGAATGCACTATCAGACAGCAAGTCATGAAGCCCAAAAACCCGCTACCAGTAACAGAACAATCAGCTGTGGTCTACAGCATACCATGCCAAGATTGTGATGCAAGGTATGCTGGTGAAATGGGCAAAACGCCTGGGCACAAGGTTGCACGAACACCAACTTGCAATCAACCGCAAAGACGAGTTGTTTTTGGTTTATGGTCACGCACAACAGCTGAACCACGATTTCGCCTTGGAGAAAACGAAAGTGATTGGCCGAGCCAATGAGAAAATGGCCAGACTGGTGCTCGAGAGTTGGTCCTCGACTGGCACACTCAACCGAGCTATAAACTTGCACCCCGCCTACCAGGCGCTTCGTACAAGGCTTGGATCAGTTCGGCCCGGGCCAATAAGGCAAACGAGCACACGGAACCGAGAGCCCACGCTCACGGAAAAGCGGGTTGGCGGCCGAAGGTCACATGACCAAAGTCAAACAGTGCCTCACCAATGCGCCCGTAAAACGGACAACAACTCACGAGATCAGCAACGACTGACTAGTCCGCTGATTGACGTGGGGTAAGCCAACAGGCACGTTGCCTTGCCTAAACCTACGACGGATCCAAAGGCGACAGTGGTCACGCGAGCCCGCCGGCGTTCAACCTCGGGGAGGTCTAAGGAAGTCAGCAGCGATCGGGCAGGTCAAAGTTCACGTGTCCACCATGAATATAATACGAGGCACGCGGCAAGACTGACTAACTCAAGACCACCAGGAGCAGCAAGCACTACACTGATGATGGAAGCGAGAAGGCTTTCGAAACGTCAGTACAAATATAATTTGGTCCATGAACTCGCCCCCTTTTCTTCTTTGTCTTCTTTAGGAGATGATGAACGCGATATATATATATATATATATATATATATATATATATATATATATATATATACAAGTGAAGAAGAAGAAGAAGGCTGTTCGTTCACCGGAATCATGGCTTTATTCGTCTGAGCTTTCGAACTCTTACTGGAGTCCATCGGCAGAGATAAAACAGCAACATAAACGAGTAACATTTAAAGGGGGGGCAGGGGCCAATCAGTCCGGAGGTGACTACGCAGGGTCCTGTGTGCCGGCGCCAGATCGATAAATCGATTGACCGAGTTCTCATCGGAGGCCCAGGCTTCAATAAATTCTCGGCTTGTCTTGCATCTGGCGTGGGCGATGCTTTTCGTGGCTGCGAAGTTAAACTCGTGACCCGTTTCGTAGGTGTGGGCAGCCACTTGCGATAAACCGTCACCCCGTCTCACAGCAAGCTTATGCTCGTGTATGCGAGATCCAAGCATACGTCCAATCTGTCCTGTATAGTTACAGGAACAGTTTTGGCACGGGATGCGATACACTACTCCCGACTGCTCATTCGGATTTAATCTATCCGTGATTCTCATGACCTTACTGTGCATGGTAGCTTTGAGTCGGTGTGTGATTCCGACACCAAGTCTCACAACAATGCGCTCGGTAGCTTCTGACACGTTCTTGATATATGGCATCGCATGCCATATCGTAGGGGTTGGTTCTGGTTGGGTCCTCCGCAGTCGAACACGTAGGCATCGGCTTATGAACGCCTTCGGATAGCCGTTCCGCATAAACTGGTCGTGGAGGTAACGGGCCTCACGTGCTTTTTCCGCCGGGTTGCTGCAATGAGTCTGGATGCGCTTGAATAGTGTTCTAACACAGCTTTGTTTGTGAGCCACCGGATGGTTACTGTGAAAATTTAGAAACTGTGTGGTGTTTGTCGCTTTCCTGTAGACAGCCGTTTCTATTTCGCCGTTGGGACAACGCCTGACGAGTACATCAAGGAAGGAGAGCTGCTGCTCTTTTTCTTCTTCCCTCGTGAATTGTATATCTGGGAAAATCGAGTTAAGGTGATCATGGAAATTCTGCATCATGTTCCTCTTCAGGATAGCAAATGTGTCGTCTACGTAACGGCGCCAAAAGATAGCTTGCTGGCGGGTGAAAGCGATCTTTTCCAGCTCTTGTAGGTCTAAAAAGGTCTTTCGTGCTCACTTGTGATAGGTCTAGCCGCCTCGTTTCTCATTGGTCCTCCTCTCGTGCGCCAATGGGGCTTTATGGCCTCATAGGGCACTGGTATATATATATATATATATATATATATATATATATATATATAAATTCGTTGTGAACAAAATAACCCCAACTCATCGTCAGACACATAACCATACTTACAAACAATTCTAATTGGCCGAAGCCTGCGCTAATACTCGTCGATTGTATCTCGTAAGCCCGTCACATCGGCTGCGCTCGTTTTCAGTTTTCCTTTCGAAATTTGTATGTGGCATCTAAATCGATATGCCTATTGACGCATACTTCCTCTGAGTGCATGACCTCGAGGAATCCGCATACTTTCCTTAATAGCAAATTTCCTACGATGCGAATGTTCTCCGACGCAGATTTGTGCCTAGTGTCCAGTGTGGTTATCAGCATCTGGGATAAATTATCTTGCCTCCTCACCGCTAGATATTCACGTAAAACTTATGAAGGTGCTCAGTCCGTCACTACTTCCGAATCTGATTTAAATCCGCTTATGCCGGTTCTTTTTCTGCGTACTAAAACATATGGTGGAAGTGATTGTGACTATCGATTGGCGCCAACAGCCCACATGGTAACGTCGATAGGACACCCTTTTTTGTTCTGTCTGGCACTGCAGCGTTCCAGAGCAAAAGCGTGCAGTTGGCTAAAACCTTGACTAATTTTTGCGTTTTGCTGCTCAGTTTTATCCTCTATTAAAATATTCCTCTACATTGTGTAAAAAGTTAAAAAGGTTTACATAGTCGTTAGAGGGAGCCCACCGCTCTCTTTTTTACCATGTCCAAAGCCGTTGCTTAGTGGACAGTGCGCCGTCATAGAGTTTTCTAATCAGCTGTCGCGCTTGATAATTTTTAGTAATAGTGCTTTGCACACTGAGTCGCAGGCCCTTTTAAAACAGATGGACGTTGATCATGTCACTTACTGCTTTCGTGCACTTGTGACAACTCACTCTGGCTGACTCAACCGGCTCCGCTCTGCAGGTTCACCTCATTAAAAATGATTGTACTTCAATACAGCCCCTCGGCGTCGATCTCAGGGAC
This sequence comes from Schistocephalus solidus, assembly GCA_017591395.1. NCBI lineage: Eukaryota > Metazoa > Platyhelminthes > Cestoda > Diphyllobothriidea > Diphyllobothriidae > Schistocephalus > Schistocephalus solidus. Next base: position 76,419 of record WEDG01003912.1, read on the forward strand.
GAATTTGAGTCATTTGGCACGCCAGATGCGAAGACCATAAGAACAGTGATGCTCTCGATATCATCTCTTATCATCTCCGCCCATACATCATGTTGCATTGACGCTGCTGACAGCCGTGGTCGATTTTGGACCCGATGACAAATCGGAAGATTTCGCTCATGTTGGCGTGGCACACGTTTGAGCCATTTTGTATCCATTAAAATGGGCGCAGTTGAACGATTCTGTCCCTGACTGCCATATAGCCGTCGACGACGTGGAAGTGAATCCGGCGGATGGAGTACAAGCATCGGCGACAAATATTTCCAGACTTATATTCCATGTCGCACATTCTTATAATATTGTTTAGACGGAAGCCTTTCCCACACAACTTCGTTCCTAGACTGGTCTAACTCCGATTTCAGAGGTTTCGACGAAGTTGGTTTAAGACCACACGCACGTAGGGGATTTGCTGGTTAACCTCGTTTGCCCTAAAGTTTCGCGCAAGTAAGCAGGGGTGCTACTCTTCGTCGTAGAGAAGTTGCTTTTAAAGCCAACTTAGGCTGCTAGTTTAGGACACAGCGTTCTCAGTAAGTCAACATTCCGCCTGCAAATTCTGAAAAAAATAGCGAGTTCCCCTTTGTCCCGTCCGCCTTGTCGTACAACGCTCTACATAAGGGCTGGCTTACTGATTTATATGGCAGTTCGTAACGGTGACATTTCGTCAGTTCAGCCTTTCGCAACCCTGCTGGAATATTAAACAGCTTTTTGGTGGTTGACATGTTTTGTACTACCATTAAGCGAAGTTTGATGGAATGATTGCTTTGTTCGTAACCCTCCAGATTGATTATTAAAGACATGGCATTAATCGTATTAATTGCATGGTAGATAGAATACCAAAATCTCTATGAAAGTGGACGCCGGATTACAGTTCACGTGACCACGGAGCTTTACAGTGTCTTCGACTGTAACCTCGTCCCTCCTGAAGAAACGTCGCCTAAGAACTCATTTTCTCTACTTAAAACTGTTTGAGAAACTGTGTCGATTGTAATGATATTGGTGAAGTACGCCAACTCGTGTTTCGTAAATAATCACAAACTTTGTACATTCAGCAGATTGAGTAATTTTCACTCTTTTCGGTTTGACATTCATTATGTGTTTGGCACCCGCGATCGTCGCACCGAACCCAGCCTTAGCAAACAGCTAGGCTAGAACCAGTAAGTGGACCGGGCCTGACATTGCGCAATAAGGTCCTATTCATCAAGTAAACGTCACGACGCCCTTTAATTATCACCTGTAAACTGCCCAATGTGTCATCATCATTTGGCTCGCGACTGTTTTACATAACCCCCTTATCCCCTAATCCCTCTAATTCATTTAAATGTGTTTTTCTCATACTTGTCAATATTATTTTATAGCTAGCGGTGATCATGTCCACAAGTGACATTTTATTTTTTGGATCGAGCAGGTACCTTCGAGCCACCAAACTCACTTTTTCTGTAAGGCTTCATGGTGTGGGAAGCCTACCTTATTCGCTTTCGGCATTTTCTTTTTTACCTCTCACAAGATTCGTAGTAGCATCAACTTCGATAATTCTTTTTGTTCTAGGAGGTGCAAGAGAAGCGGCGAGAGGAACAGGAACAATTAGCCGTCAAACGCAAGTCCAAATTCACTTCCCTTGGATTTGGAGGTTTTGGTCGGTAATACTTGCCAACTTTCTCTCCCGGCCTTCTCTTCCCATCTTCCCTTCGCTCCTAGTAGAGCCGCCGTTTTTTAAAGAAATCTTGTGATGCGCTGACAACTCTTACTCTTCGTAAAATGACATATTTTGCATAATTATCACTTTTTCGCTGTCTATATTTTAACAATGCGAGGATGGCTTGCAGTACGGAGATCATAAAAGGTGAGATAAGAATCCTATTGTACTCGGATATCCCTAGAATATAAGGTACGCAAGTTTACACCGAGACAAGACCAGAATTTGAAGGAACAAGGATGCACGGTTACCATCAAATTTTGTGACGCCTCATTTAGTCATCAACGTTCATGGCCAGTTTATACATCAGCGAGGGTTACTCTTTCAACCACCGTAGAAAAGTTAGTCGGGATGTGTGAAGGCTGGGGCAATAGTCAGTTACGTGGGCAGACTTGCTTAGAAGTCTGAGCGCAAATGACTATTTAGAACTTATCCCCGATCGTATTTCCACCGCTAGTGGCGAAAGTCGCCGCTGCCACCGGGAGGATGGCGCAGCGGCGAATTATCAGTGAATTTTATCATGGGGCATACTTGTGAGTTGTCACATCTCATTCTCACCAACTTCTGGTGAAAAGACAGTTAACACGGTCAGAGGTGGGCGTGGACCCAGTGGTTGTGAGGCTGGAGCCATGTCTACGCTTACTGCACGAGTACTGGACTCCCACTCCACGAACCTGCCCTCACCGTGTAGGTCTCAGGCCTCATGGTTTACACGGGAATAGTGAATCATCTGATTCCTTGGCAGACTTGCAGGCCATCAATATTGGTGCATAATTATGGTTTAGAACTTCGTTTAGCTGTTTTTGTGGGAGAAATTAGGCAGTGAATCTGAGCTGGCTCGACCTCTATCTTTCGCCGTCGGCATCCCTGAGTCAAACCTACTTGAAATCAGACTACGCAATAGCCAAGGTAGCTCGATGCGCCTATGGGATGTTCGCCACACACCGGCTGGATTCTCACAACTGGGGTACCGGGAAGGACACATTAAGGCGTAATTTACCGTCTGTCCCTTGTTCAGAAGAAGGCCCGGTTTGCCAAGTCAATTGTCCGTTTTTCAGGCCACGGCTGATAGTACGTCGGATTGGTGCTGACGAGGAATGCGTTGATTTCGCTTTGAGGATGCATTCCTCCCCCCAGATCGACCTTTCTTCCCTTCAATATGTAGCGGTTACCTGTCTGGGTCAAGTAGATTGGTGATGAGATTAAGGCGCAGTGGTTGACAAAATTAGACGGCCTGTCTACGCGTGCCACTTACAGCATGGTCCCTAATGTATCAGGTCACATCAAAGGGCATGATTCTCAGGTAAATGAGGTGCGCACAGTCTCGTACGTGATGTCTCCCCCATCACAAATATTGACAAATTACAGTGCGTGCGTTGCGCATGAGTGTTGTATGTTACACTGTCGACACTGTATGCACATGGGACCGAGTAGGATCATGTGTAGCTTAAGTGACTTTGCAGGTAAGGCGAAGTGTTGTGAGGGTCTGGATTGTGGTATTTTACTGGCCAATATGAATCAGTTAGTGTCTTTCATAGGACTGTGTGAGCAGGTGAGACATGCGTGGCAGTTGTATTCCGAGACTTTGGGCGTCGGGCGTAGCAAGATGGATTCGCAGGTGACCGACCGGGTAAATGCATGATTCGAAAATGCGGTTGCGAGGAGGATAGGCTGAAGGTAAAAAAAAACAAGTGGAACGGGAGATTGAGGAGGATGGGATTATTTTTTATTGTCGATGCTGGTCGTGGCAGTGGTTGTGAGATTAGAGACGGATTGATTGGAATAACATTGCGCCAAATGGCGATGTCCAACAAAGTTAGTCTGTGTAGAAAATGTTGGGCACAGCAAGAGGAGGGTGCGTACTCGTGTAATTGGTACGCCAAATTTGAGACTTATTAGCCGATCTTCTCCTTCGCCGCTGATATTCGCTATTTGTGTCCTTGTTGTCCATGAGCGCCCGCGATGATGACGTTACTTGGGCAAGTACTCGCCATCCATCCGCCAGATATGGTCGCTTTGTTACAGATGTATCAATCTCTGCTTAAAGTCTACACGGGGAACGCCGGTGTCAAGAGTGCGTTGTCTGGGACCCCTTGCCCTCACTTCCCTTGAAACAGCTGACGTGAAAATGATTCAGTTGTATTGCTTACCTTTCGTAACCTAATCAGGTCTTCGCTAAGTAAAGCAGCGTAGTCAGGGCAACATGTACATCGATACAAGCGCAAATGCGAGCTTAAGGAAGCGTTTGAGAAGCAGATGTGAACGCTTGAACAAGAAATGTGTTCGCCTTAGGTTTCAGATTCGTGCTCGGACCCATTGTCGGAGACCGCAGCAGATGCGAGTAACTCGTGCAACAAATGCAACCATACTTAATGCAGGGGAGCCGTAAATTTTAAAGTTATGCGGTAGCGTAGCGACTGCATCCTATAAATACTGCAAGCCCTTGTGTACGGATAATCCCATGCTATGCTGCCTCTGACGATGGGTTCGCGGATGAACCCAACATCCCAGGCGAATAAAGCTTTGGGTTCAGCGATCGCATCTACATCTAGGCACATGCATCCCCGGTTTCTAGCTGAGGAGGATGCCGCGTCGTTTCCACAGTGAATGCGGCAGCCAGAAGAAGAATTTATCTGGCCTTGCATATTGGATTAACTATTTCGTCTTCGATTTTGAAGTTCCTAGGAAATTAACATTCAGGACATCCACGTTGCATTACGATTTGCTAGTCCATCGCGGCACTTGATACGATCGAGGTCGTATCCCTTCACTCTAGCCCGGAGAACGTTACTTATATTAGTGGCTCTTGATAGCTGGGCACATGCGCCAGGGTACATTCGATAGGTTAGTGTCCTGTAACAGCACTCCAACCGCATCCGCTGACCCGAGACTGACCGTGTAGATGCAACGTGGGTTCCCGCCCTCGCGCATTCACTCATCGCATGGGCCTATTCGGTCACATGCGCATCCATGACAGCGGAATTAACCGCAATGCCGACAACACCGATGCACCATGCACAACTTCCGCTCCTACCATTCTTACCGCCACCCCCACTACCATGAATGACATCCCCCCAGCATCTACCGATTTCTCCTGCCCACACTGCGCCCGCAACTTCAACTCGCGCATCGGCCTGGTCGGTCACCTGTGAATCCATCGCACGGAGGCTGGTGTACCAGTGCCTGGGGCTCCGACATACAATCGCCGCGCCCGCCTCCACTGTCCTCACTGCTCCCGCACATTTACACACCGCATGGGCCTATTAGGACACATGCGCCTCCACGACAACCTGCGGTAAACCACCGCAGACTAAGCCACATCAACGCACACCATATAAACTAATACATAGACAACACCCCCACAATCATCAAAATGTACCTGATAAAATCACGGTTTCCTGGAAACCGTGGCTTGGAAGGCTGCCAATCTGACGCCTACACCAGACAACGCCGTTGGCCCAGTGTATGTGCTGTGTGTGTGTCGAGTGGCTGACCAGTGGACTGGGAGTCAGACGGCGATGGCTCCTCCATATCCCCTGAGTAAGTAAATCCTGGTGTGTGCGTTATGGGGGCCAGGTCGTGGTGTGGCACGCGAAGACGGTTACGCCGACCCGTCAGTCAATGCGCCCACTTCCACATCAGACAACTAACTGGCTCGGATGGTGGTCTGATTGTGGGGTGGGGGAGAGAGTAAGGTCAACAGCTCAGCGCATTTTCCTCGCTATAAACAATCTGACGCGCTTGAAACTATCACGGTGCGCTAAAAGCCGTGGCTTGGAAGGTTGCCAACTTACGGGATAACTATGACCGCGTGGTCAGCCCAATGTGCGTTGTGTGTAGTGGCTGACTGGCGGACTGAGAGTCAGGCTGCAATGGTTCCTTCTTAATGTGGCCTTTATGCCACTTCCACTCCATGGGATCCGAGCTGGGTGGGGTAGTACGCCCAGGGGCGGCTCCGGCCGTGCCAGCCACCTGTGCCCTCCCCATCTCCGGTCTTCTTGACTCTCATGACACCGGGCTCAGTTGGGTGAGGAGGAGAGTGTGCGGTAGCTGCAGTGCAAGGCTCCTATCACTTAAAACTAATTCACGCGCAAGTCACCGTCCCTGCACCACCTGGTGTGGAGCGTACGGTGGACCTCGTCGAAATCAACGTTCGAACTGTTGTGTCCCGCCCACGACACTCTTTACAGCCCAGTTTAGCATAATTTAAGTACACCTAAGGATCTGCTTATCCCTATAATTTTGGTGTCCAGTTACTTGCTTAATCCCCTTGTTTTCAGTATGCTCCCCTCTGTATCATGTCGACCACTGAAATGACGAATCTTTCTAATTTAAAATACATGTTGAAAAACAACCGTATATATAATCGTTACATAACTGCGAAACATTAACTGCAACAAAGTAATTGAATCTAATTTTGCTACTTCTGACTTCATTGCTTACGTCAGCTAACTAGTTTTCAATCACAGTCCATTAGGACCCGAAACAAGAGCCGTCCTATAAACAGTTTTGTTAAAAAGGTGAATCTTATTAAGTGGTTTGACTACCGATTGTACGTTTGCTTGTTACTTAACTCCACTAATTCTCGTGGCACACTGGCGCATTACTGACTATAATAAATTTGATGCGCTTCCAAACCAACATGCTGTGCTAAAAGTCGTGGCTTGGAATGTTGCCACTTGACGGTATAACCCGAACCCCATGGTCAGTACTGTTTGTGCGTGTGGGGTGATTGGCTGGCGGACTGTGAGTTAAACCCAGTGACGTCTTCTTGATGTAGCATCTATGAGACTATCAGGAACGTTAGATCCATGCCGTGCCCTTGTTTTTTTAAAAAAGCGTAACTTTTTCGGGGAACGAGTGGCGTGTGGCGCGCGTAGACAGGCTATTTCGGCTTGTCAGCCATTGCGTCCAAGCCCTTTCTGTGGTGTTCTGAACAATGTCTGGTCCCCGGTCCGAGATGGGTATTCGAGGAGTGTTTGATGCGTTCTGTGCAAATATGCTTTAGTATTAAGTAGTGCGCATGTCACTTGTGCTGCGCTTACTGCGTGGGCCACTCGGTGAGCGTAATCGATCTCGGGCTCTGAGGTAAAAGAAACATGTTTCTCTGTGCACCCGTCTATGTGCAATGCCAACCCCACACTAATTCGAATATTCACAATCACAGACGAATGTGAGACCAAGCCGGTAGTTAAAATTACAAAGCGTTTGACGCAAAGATTTGGACTCGCATTCAAATCTCGGGCCTATCAGGACAGATATTTAGGTGGTGAAGAACAGGTTAGAAATTGTGACTCCGGCTCCTTTACATCTGGATGCGTTCGTTCTACCTTGCATACCGCATTGCTTATCACCTTGCAACATGACTGCATTGACTTGATTTTCGCACAAATTAGCCTATCTGTGTAATACCATAATGAAGAGGATGCTACGGAAAGTTGAAAGGGGACAATGCTGATGTCCCAAGGATTTTAGCTCCATACCTCTTTCCATATCGTGGCTGTGATGCAACAAACCAGTCAGGTAAACGCTGGTCACAAAAACACCAAAGAGGCTGTCGCTCAGAATGGGGGCAATTACCCACCAGTGGCACCACCCTGTTTCAAAAGTTCTGGCTTCACCTTCCGTACAAAGTGGAATTTCATTATAGTATTGATTAAGATTCGATTTTTTCCGACTTCGATGTAAATAATACCTCGAAAATGCGCAAAATTAGGTCCCAGAAGCCATCGTGAATCAGTTTGAATCGCGAATGTTTAACATGAGTCACAAAAAGTTCGTATTTATAGACCTTGAACCTTAAATATCACCCAAATAATGTTCGCAGAGCACTTTACTTTCGTTTAAAATTGAGATTAATACATTTCAAAAATTTGTGTTCAACGTAAGATTGTACAGTGTCGTCTCATCGGTATTTGTCAGAGCTGGGAATTTACGGTATAGTGTACTAATGCAACCCCTATATTAATTCATTGACTGTTGTATTTTTCACTTATGGTAGGGTAAAACCAACAAGTAGGACGGAATACTTACTGACTGATGTTTCCTTTGTCATTGACAGAGAGGTGAACTAAAGAAACTTCATAGGTCACGAAATTCATATAGCGAAGGTAAAATTCCATAAAATAAAGAAAACATCTAGGTACTGTAGGCAGAAAGTAAAAGCATTCCATCAGTTTAAAATTAGTTTAAGAAGTACAGTGAAATAAGAAGTCGTAAAATATTCATGCACGACAACTACGAGGAGGAAAACAGGGAACAAAAATACCTATGCACATTAAAAATATTTAATAAAAATTTTTTGTAGGAGTACTCACCAATGATAAACTAGCTGTGCAGTACGGCAAAAATTATGCAAATGACTGCACCGCGTACTCCACAGAGTTCCCTTATTCAGGTAGAGGAGAATCTTTTGCCGGGGTCCCTTTGGGTAAGAGTTCGTGCGAGGAGTTGGGTTTCCGATCGGAGAACAAAGTGATTTCTCTAATTATGCTGTTTTTCATAGTGTTTTAGGGGGTTCCGTATACCTCCGTCGCTGAATTGAAGCCAGTTATCGCGAATCAGAATTAATTAGTTTCCCATGAAGCTTTCGAGAATTCATAAACCCGAACGCATTATGTATGACTGAAAACGACCAGAAGCAAACTGATGCAGCCAAGAAGATCCCTAGCGCACCATGAAACGAGACCTCCCTGTATGTGTCTATTTTAAAGGGAAGCAAATTCAGGTAGCACCGAAATCGGTTTGAAAACGCACACACAACCTTTAAATGAAGTAGGTCCTGCGTTGAGCTCAGGCTTTTTCACACCATTATCCCATCAGTTATGAAAGGCTGTCCAATTTCCTTTCCTTGCGTTATCTGTCAGCGGCTCCCTGGGCAATGCCCCAGATATTTGATGGAGCGTCAGGCCCTTGGTGTAGGCTACAATGTCTAACAGTTAGGGCATTTTGATTGAAACAGACTAAGAGAGGTAGAAATGCCACACAATGTTCCCACCCAGCATCCACTTTTCTGGGAAAATTATCCTGAACTTTAGTTTTCGATTGTAATCGCTGGACGCAAGCCAAGTTCTTTCAAAGGCGTTAGGGAAGATAATAAGCTAGAAGTGTAATCACCACCAACAGCTGCAGTGCCGTGAACAGCCCCCGCCCCTGGACCTTCGAGTGTAACCGCTGGACGCAGACCAATTTCCTTAAAAGCCATTAGTGAGTATAATAAGCTGGAGGGGTATTCACTACCAGAAGTAGCAGTGCAGTGAACCGCCCCTGCCCCCACCATCGAATTCCACGTATTCGTTTGCCCCGCCTGCCCCATATTGCGACACTGGTCTCACCGCGATCACCACCCTTTATGACCTCTGCCCGTCTTCCCGGGAAGGCCGCAAGAGTGCGGGTTGACTGGGTCGAACGCCCGTCAATCACTCACGTTTGCACAAGCAATAGGGCGTCGTCTCATCCAGACAAACCCCGCGCGCTATCTAATGCAGTTGGTCGGCCACAGCATGCGTGAATTCGCACGGAAGCTTCAATCACTGCTGGCCCATTGACAGATGCTGACGTCCGACGTGGTGGCGACGGAAGGGGAGGACGTACGTAGGTGAGGATAGACGAAAGCAGATTCCGCTTAACTGAGTCAGAGTTTACTTGGGGAAGCATTCATTTGGGGAAAAGGTAGGCGAACGCAAGCCGGTCTTGTGCGCACAGAAGAACCGCGTGCAAGACTTTGCATTTTTTCATGGGGTAAAGGTCGGCTAACTGCACTCAATCCATGTCGTCCTCTCTCCGCGCCCGCCTGATACCGTTCTTCCAAACACTTCTTGTCTTCTATGCCAGTGCCTTTTATTCCTCTCCCCCCATATTCCCACACCTCACTTGTGAAAAGACGAACAGAAAGACACGAGAATACGAATCTCACCTATTTCGCGGGCTTTGCGTTAATTTCGGGGGAGATTAAGGTTAGTACTAAGGTTGTGGTCACGATATAAGTTATGGTTAGGGTTAAAACGATATATTGCGTAAGGTTAGAGCTAAGGTTAGGATAAGAGTTCAGTGTGGGGTTGTGGTTAGGGGTTTGAGGTGATAATATTAACCCTTTCTATAATTTTGTGCAAAGCCTTTTGTATTACCGAAGTGAGGTTTATATTGCCGTTTTTACAAACCAACTTTAATTGATTTCTCGGGAATAAGGCGGAATGAGAACCCTCTGTTTTACGGGCTTTGCGCTACCTTCCAAGGCGATCAGGATTTCTGTTAAGGTTAGTGATAATGTTAAGGTTAGAGTTAGGTTCAAGGTTAGAGTTAACATTAGGCTTTGCAATAGAGGTAACTTTAGTGGTAGGGTTCGGATTAAGTTTTAGGTTAGACTTAGGGTTATGACCCAATAATATTTACCCAGCCTCAAAGTTGGCTCAAGGTAACCCGTATTCTAAAGGCGGAGTGTTCCTATTCCCGTGTCGTACGCGTGTCTCAGATATTTTTCTCATGACCCGTTCGCGTATAAATGCCCTGGACTTATGGGAATCTTTCGGAAACAAATATATGATCGCCAGTCAGTCTTCGGAATCCTTCCACGAGAATTCGCACTGCTCTAGGACAGTAATATACTGTGTGCAAAAACCGAATTCACTTCGCCTATTAGGCTTACTTTGCTGCTTGATGGGGAGAGTGGTTATGAGTTCTGCACTCCTCGCCTGATTAACCATTTCCAACTGCTGTCAGTGACGGGTCTCATGAAATGTCTTTTCGATTAGACGGAATTACTTAGATTAATTTGTACGATATATTCTCTTGCAGCATAATACTGGAATATCCTAGTAAAAAAGAATACGGGCTTTTTAACAAGCTTCCTTCCGGCCGCCTGCAAAAACTACACTCGATAAAATGGCTACTTAAATAGAATGAATTGTTTACATTGAGTTTCGATGACCCTAAAAATTTAAATTTATTCTAGGGAAAATATGCACAAAAATTGTCTTTCTGATAATCCCTTGGTAGAAAATTAGATTTTCAAATTTAATGCGGCAAGAAAATCTTTCGGTTAAAAACTTCCTATTTCCGTAACTATTGTGAAATCGACCGAAAGTCGCTATTGCGCCTAAGGGTTTCCAAACCAAATGTTGTATATTTTCCCTGTGGGGATAATCGTAATTTTCGCTAAAATATTGAGAAGACGGCATATAGGACTCCATTTTTTTCAGTGAATGTGGGCTCTATTGCATACTTCCTAGGCAATATTAATAACCAGACATATTGGTGCCGTTTAAATGGACACTTCATGGTTTAAAAACGCATTATTTCAAAATTCTTCGAAACCAAACATTTTTATTTCTTAATAAATAAAGCACAAAGTAGGCAAAGTCGAAAGATACCATCCTGACAACTGAAATATCTTGGGAGTGTGCTGCAAGAGAATTAGTATAGCAATCCAACTTAAACCCTGCTTCCTAATCGAAAATACACTCGAGTGGAACGAAATTCCTCAAACGCGGTTTGCCGCAAGAAAGCGCAGGTGTCCGCATGCCCATTCGACTGGGAGCCTCGCAACTCAGCCGGCGGCTTTTTCCGGGCAAGCAATATACCGATAAAATATTTAATGTTAGATATCGAAGCCGTTTTACTTAACCAGATAGAGAATTATCGATACTAAATCTTTAATTTTCAACTAGTAAAGATTGCGGGCGTAAGAGGCATGTTCGAAACTGATTGACGAAAGATTTCGTTATCGAAATATGCATTAGGCGTCAATGGTTCAACCCTTTATATAATAAAGATATTGTCTGTCTTGTGTTGTGTTAATACGAACAAATTAATAAACTCGGCTATTTTAACAAAAGTTCACTGAGGTGGGACTTAACCCCTCAACCAAATCCGTGTTTGTAATCATGTGTCACACCTACTTTAACTGTTCTGAAATCCTTCAATTGGAATGTTGACAAGGCACGAGAATAGGAAACCCCTTTTCAGAGGGACCGTCGAATAATTTACAAGGAGATAAGGGTTAATCTTAAGGATAATTGTAGGACACTGTAATATTTAAATTTCTTTGAATTTTGCGCGGCACCTTGTATCACCGGGAAGGAATTCCTATTGCCATGTCCTACTCTGTCTCATATCCTAGATCTAGAGGACGGTTACGGGAAACATGAATCTCGGGAAATCCCCCATTGTGGGGGTGGTGGTAATTTTCTTTGTAGAAGTTGTTTAGAAAAACCTCAGTATACTGTTTTAAATGATCTGCAAAGTTACTGCAGAGACGGTTATTTTACAGGACGTACAGTTCGTCTTAGACAGTAGATGAACTCCAAGCAGTAAAACAAATCGCGACCGATTAGCCAGCGACGGTTTTTAGAATTTGGGATACCAGGTATGAGTGATTATGCTGTGAATGTTTGGACTTTAATGAATTCAAATGTTTTTAATAAGTTTGCTTGCCATGAAAACAGTCGCCAATTTCACGATGATCAGGAAGATTGTGAGAACGGCGTACTCATCCGAATGATAAAAAAGCAGCCACAGACTTCCGAAGATCAGGTGTGTGCTGGGACTCATATGCCTGAAAAGATTCAACTGAGTGACTGAGAAGTTAGGTAGTTTAGTGCTGAACTGTGACGCCATCTTATGGAATCAGGAAGCACTTCCTGTGATGTTTTTGCCTGCGCAAACTTGTTTATTTAGAGCATCTGTATGGAATATATCCAGTTACACTGGATACATTTACTGAACTCATCATCTAATATAATTTTTGCCTACTAAATGTGCAATGCTACGCGTAACTAGTTATATATTTAGCACCTCTGCCCAGCATAGTTTATAGAAAGTGCCCCGGGTTCGAAAGTCAGGTTTTAAAAACCAGGGATTGGGTATGACTGGCTAATAAGACAGAAATGGTCATGCCTTTCTCGCTTGCCTTTGTCGGTACTCCTTTCAGCACACATAATTATATATTGCTGCCAGGGGTAAGTGTGCCGGCGCGATGGCACTTATGTCCAACTAGCTTGCCAGTCTCTGGAGGCATTGCATCTCTTCTCTCCTTTGCCACTGCAGTGTCACTTGCCTTCAATTTTTAAACAGCCGTAAATAACCTGTGCTCAGTTTACGTTGCAGTTCTACAACCTCCCAATAGCTGTTTATGGATTGTTCGTGCATCTAGATTGACTGCCACCAAATTTCTTGTTCCTGGTCCCATGCTGTCCCTTCTCTTGTCTTGGCACAACCTTATTTTCTGCCGTTGCGACTGGCTCCGGTAATGTGGTTGTGGTAGTTTGTGAGGAAATATATCCCCTACTGAACTGCCAAACTGCCACAAAGTCTTGCATCTGTTACGCTATTGTGGCATGCCAACCCAGCTTGAGAATGCTCTTAGGATTGTGTGTGGTCAAGTTACTGCGATTCTGGACTGCGTTCTCGATGAATCTGAAAATGTCAGTTTGAGAGAAGACTGTCTAGGACCATGCCAGGGTGTGTTACATTTGTTGATTTTTAATGTCTTTAGAAAATAATCGCTAACTTGGAGTAAATCAGTCTATGTGAAGCTTCATAGGCATAGAGTTAAAGTTGACATTAATATCTGGGCCGACGTCTATCGGCTACAGTGGTACAACCGATTAATATTAATTTTCCTTCTGTCGTTGTCAAGCCCTGACGGACGCAATTCCTCCCGGAACTCTCTATTCAAGTTATCTATCCTAGAAAAATGAAACTGCTCTCTCTCTCTCATTTTTGATAGAAGTAGAATACCAACGACGTTCTCTTCACCGGGACTGTACAGCATGTACCTTTTGTGTATTTGCAGCACGATCACCCTGGGCTGACTCCTCACCCTAATTGCGCGTCAATGTTCGCAAGTGTACCTGAAATGGGTGAATTTCAGCGCGAAAGGCGGTCGCCAGATGTGGAAATAGCGAGAACACGCGCCTGTGCACAACTCTAAACGTTATTTTGACCTCTCAGACATGACACAGGGGAGGGAGAGAGGGGGCGAGGAGTGTGGGGAAGCAGCTAAACTCCCAACTGACTTGCTGATAGTGTTTGGTGTGTTACACCTCCACCGCATCCGCTGAGACATCATCGAGTGTGATTTGCATGGAGACACCGGATGCCTTCTGGGAGAGGCATGCATATTTGCCTCCATATCGGTGGTGACAGTCTTGGTGGTAGTGGTGATGGTGGTTGAAGTCAGGTGCCCACCGACACGTGGAGGTTTGTTCGCTTCGCCTGGGAACTTTCACTGCTTTACGTATCAGGGTGCGCTAAAGACGAGTGAAATGTTAAGTAGATGAAGACGTGGCGTTGAATTATGGCAAGTTAAACCGGGCGGACAGCGTACCTTTTCTCAACCGCGAAGTGCGTTTTCAGTCGCACTGTGGTGTTCTTGCGACTATTAATCTCAGCTTTGAAATAGTTAGCGGTCAAGACCTAATGCAACCAATGGTATGGGAAAAATTAGTGCATCCAATTTGTGCACCTCAGTTCTGCCCATAAAAGCAGTCCCTACCCAACGAAAATCCTGGGGTACCGGCTTGCCGATACACGACGTGGGCTTCGAATCCGAAGTAGATAAAAAGCCTTCGAAAGTCCACTAATTAGCTAGTTGCCCTCCAGTTATGCAGGGAAGTTCCGGTGGACAGCGATGAGGCATTGATTTGAAAGAACGGTACGTTTCTCAAGATAACAACATTACCTCCTTGGCAAGTGGAATATTTGAAAACTGAGTTTCCCGATGGTGAATTATGCACAGGCCCAATTACTGCACATTTGCACCGAAAATTATCAGTTGATCGCAAGTATGCAAAAGTCTGAATTGCTTTGGAAGTGTCATGAGAGGACGCTCAGGAAACTGAACTTAAAGTTCGCGATGAGCGAGAGTTCGGCAGATAACCTTTGTAGTTCTGTTGACACGGGGTGTTCAATTGCGTTTCAGGCTGAATATCATTGGGTTTTGGCCCACGAAGACGGTCTGTTGCTACTTTGCCAGCCTCTACGCTAAAATTCAGGTCCAGCTGACTGGCAGTCTTGGACATGTTACTGGTGCACAGAAGGGAGATGAGGGGGGAGATCAACGCTGGGAAACCCCTCACTAAAATTAAACTGACTTGATTTGTGATTATCGCGATGCGCTAAAAAGCGTGGGTTGAAAGGCTGCCAACTAAAGAGCTAATTCGAACCTCGTGGTCATTACTGTATGGGTATGTGGAGTGACAAAATAGAGGATTGAAATTCAGACTCAATGGTCTCTCCTACATGTGGCCTTTATAGCACGCCCGCCCAGGTGGATTCCGGGCTATCCCCTTGTTTCTGTGCAATCTGGCACATCTCATGGGGTCCTGATCACGTGTGGCACACGTAGGCTGACTATTTAGTGTTGTCAACCGCTTCTTCCGCGACCGAATCGGGTCTTATTGACTCTGTCTTGCCATCGAACCTACAGTCAGTGACCGATCTTGTGCGATGTTAACCCAAAATGTTGGAATACATTTTAGAGTAGGAGCCTAATCCCAAGGTATTTCAGGCACAACAGAATGCTGGATTTTGAACGAATGTCTTTTCGGCCTCCCAAAGAAACCACACTTGATAAAAATAACTAGTTAAGTAGTGTGCATTTTCTCTAAAGCTTTCTGATGCCCTTGCAAATTTAACTTTATCTTATAGAAAACATAAGCGACAATATTTTTTCTCACATACTTTTATAGGAACTTGCGGAATCCTCCAAATATTACTCTAAGAAAGACTATCTTTTGGTTGTAAGAAAGCTTTGAATTGTGCAATTTTGCAGTACTGTACAGTGTTAATTCAAATCACATCGTATATGTTCGTTTATTAGTAAACCTCATGAAGTACACCGTATAGTTCACAGCCATTGTAAACTTTTATGAGCGCTATAAGTTATCTTTTTAAGGACACGATAAATTTAAGATATACCTTTCTTGGAAGGCATATAGCTTTTGGACTGATAACTAAAGGCAAATGCAAAGACAGATCGGGCTCAAACATTTTCGGGAATTGTAAGTTTTTAAAACCTAAATCGTTGAGTGTACAATTTTAAGGTGACGTGATTTTCTATAAAATAAGTAAATAAAGAATAGTTTTGCTTATTTTTTCTATAAAATAATTTTGAACTTGTAAAGGCATCCAAAATCTATAGAAAAAAACCCACCCTACTTAAGTAGTAATCTTTTATCCAGTGAGGTTTTCCTAGAAGACCGAAAAGACGTTAGTTTAAAAGCCGGCACCCTATTGTGTCTGCAATATCTTGGGATTGTGTTCCTAGATAATAAATATCACAATTATATTTAAGTAATCATTCGTAATCTAAAAAAACATTTTTAAAGCTTGGATTAACTTTGCATGAGATCATTCACTGAGTGTAGGATGGTGAGTGCGGCAGATGCTACATAATTCCGCCCCTCTAATAACTTATTCACGTGCAAGTCGCCAATGCTGCGCTTAAACAGGTGGGCACACGGTGGACGTCGTTAAACACGACGTTCGAACTGTCATCTCACTGAGGCGTTTTCCATCAGCTGTGCAATGTTTTTTTTTTCCAACCTCCACGCTTGGGCTGCCTCTCCCCTCCCTCGTCAGTACTCCTCTACCTTACAATGTAAGTGCACTACAGTCGTACGCTTTTTGATAAATTTGCTAGTTCCAGCTACACCACACAAGAGCCATCTTAGTGCTGAAGATTTTTGGAAAAAGTTTGACAGTTAGCGAAGGGGTAACTTATTTCTTGATTTGCATTAGAATATGCCGCCAACCTTCAAAGGCATGGTCATTAGAGTCAGTATAATGGAGTTTATTGGGGTCATTTTCCGCCCTAGTTACTTTAGCGTCTCCCCTGTCCTAAGACCACTCTGTTGGCTATGTGCACCGAATTTGAGATATCTGATCTGAAGCTTTCAATCTGAAATAGGAGAGCATTCCTCTCTCCCCTCCCCATGTAGGCTTCTCTGAACTATACGTCACCTGGCTGCAAACAAGTTCATGCAGGTGGATTTTCTCTTAGTAAAATGCATAATCTCACATTTTTGTTCGAGACGAAAGAATTCGATTCAGAAAGGTAAGCCAAGTACCAGCCGTTTCCTGTTGCATTTCGTCCTATCTATGAGGTTTACTGTAAAGCCAGGCAGTCTGAACTCATGTCCATTATTCCTAAGAATCCTCCATCCTTGAATTATCTGTGCCCGCTTGATCCATTAAGGGCAGTAAAGAGCCATGCCATAATAAATCCCTCTTCTGGATCCCGGCTGTACTTAAATATTTGAGTTTTACAGGCGTTGATTGTTCAGGCATTAAACGCAAAAAGCTAGACTTTGGCCTTATGAACCAGGCCACTACTTATGGATCAAAACCGAAAACTACACTATTACAACATCAACAGCTGGAGCTTCCAGCCAAATGAGATGTGCTGGTGGATGACATGGAAGTGAGGGGGAGTTTGATAGGGTCTCGGCCGGATTCCAGCTCCTGTCTCATTGCGTATGATGCAAAGAAAGGTTTTTGGTAGATTACTGACCGGCGGTTTTATTGCGAGATCAGGCAACATCCAAGATCAGGCAGCTAAAAGACTTTTTTGGATTTTCTGTATTGCTTGCCTTTTTGTGCGAAGAGACTTGTTCAAGATCATATTATTTCTTAATTCCACAATTAGAGTGCGGTTGGGTACGCGATCTTCAGAGGAATATTCTATTATAGAACGCTTGTGGACACGGACTCAATCATGCATAAGCAATTTGTAATTTGAAGCACTGTTTTCCAGAATACATGTTAAACAAATCAAAGGCAATGATGCGCAGAACTTAATGACGTCATAAAATTTCGTGATTTCTGCGTATAGTCATTGTTTATTAATAAGATAACCTGTCCAATAAAAGATCGACCTACAAGGTTGAAACGTGATAGGTAAATTAAACATGAACTGTTGATCTGTTTGCGGATATTCATATCGAGGGTGAAGGGGGAGTAAAGTTATCTAAGCAAGCCAGTTCAGGTTACAGTGTCAACCTGTCAAGCTTGATTAAAACTGCAAGGTGTGGGCAAAGCAGTCAGTAAGGAGGGGGCGGGGGAAGGGAGGGGTAAGAGGAGTGAGGGTTACAAGATGAATGTAGATTTCGCCTTCCGGACTCCTTAGCAGGGTTTCTGTGCTTACTTAAGAAAGTGTGACCCGTTTTAAAGTCGCATACAGTCCCCTGCCCATCCCTTCCGGTGTAAGTTGAAGATTGCTAACAGAGATTAGTTCAAGGTGCGTTGCCACGATAGACCCGCAGTTTATGAAGTAACTGCTGCGTTCTCGTTACTTCACCGGATAAATGGGTGGGCTTATGACGTGCTAAAAAGAAAATGGCTTCAGCTATTTTCCAAAGTCTGCAAATCTCGCATGTATCCATCTCTTATATGGATTTGTAACGCTTTAAATATGCGCAAGTGTTTTGTTTAAAACCCGCGTTTGGCGTGTCAGTTAGTTGCTTAAGCACAGGTAAAAGCTACCGAGAGACATTTTGTATTTCAATATTGAAAAATTTACCATTGCCCGTTTAATTGATTTACAGAAGAGATTTTCCAAAGAATTAATAAGGTGATGGTGGACTCAGCCACAAATTATTCGAAAGTAACATAAAAAGTTCAAAATAGAATGAAGTGGGCGTTCTGGCGCCCGTCGCTACTGTGAGGGTACAAGGAAATAGCAACAGGCTATGGTATGGCACAACTATACAATAAATGCTTCAGCAGCATCTGCATCCCGGGGTTTGCATCTTGTTTGTTTAAATTTTAATCTTACTGTCATGGTTTAAAGATTTTTTTTTGCCTTGCGATCTCCAGATAGTTCTTCTTGACTATAGGCTGCATGAATCTCCATTACCTGTGTTATAGAGTTCCTTCCGAGACATCCAACCTGGAAGCGACTGGAAGTTGATCGTTTTTCCGATAACTTCAGTGGGGACAGTTATTGGGCTACATTATGTAGCCTAATACTTAGATACTTTTTTCACAATCATTTTTAAACAGTGCCGTAGGGGTACGGTTGGAAATAGACGTTCTCTATCAAGTCATGAATTAACCTCCTGTAGTAATGCGAAAATGTCGCTCCTACCAAATACTTGAAGTAATTTTAAATGATCATCGTGTTCGCAGCTGCTTTGTCAGTTGGCTTGAACAAAATATTGGATTATATGTGTAGAACATGCGTTTGCTACTATCTATTGCAATGCATAAATTAACAAAACCTGTGTTGGTCCCTTGTCACTCCATAGAAATTGAAGTTACTCAGGCTGACGAGCAAAGCTGTCATTACTAAAACCAAAATTGAAACTCTTGGCCACTTCAATACTTTACTCTGAAAGGACAGGGGCAACTGAAGGAATTTTTCCAGAAAACTGTTTTTTAACAAATCCAGAGCGCAGTCTACCAAAGCCGCACGAATAGAATCTCACCGTTTCTTTGTTATGACCAGAAAATTTGCCCTGGTTTTCTCGATAAATTCTCCCACAGGACAGTTGATGACGTAATCGGTAGTTCTATCGCAGTGATCGAACTACTGTTACCTTCAGTAGTGTGACTTATGCGTTTAGGCGGTTTATTTTTGCATGATTCGCATGAATAACACGCGATAGTTTGTGGGTTGCTTCAACTAGCGAAGGAAAATTCAGTAGAAGTCAGCAAACATAAAATGGATTTCAGTCCATCCCCGCCCCTCCACGATGTTTTTCCTCCCTTTTCACCCCAATCGAGTTCCAGTCTTTCAAACTTGACCCCTTAGTATCGTACGTTAAAAGTTTTAATCAGCCCCTGTCGGCGAGATGTAGGAGATTTTGACTTTCTTCTTGCCGCAATACTTAAATGCGGCAACTCCTAATTAATTCATTAGCCTGTGTCCAGTCAATCACCGGCAGATTTTTCATTCTTCAACCCACCCTTCCCCCATGACTGATGTCTTTCACCGGCAGTGTTGCCTGCATTGAAAACATCCGTTTAGGGACGGCGCGGGTTGAGGCGTCAGATAAAATGCTTACCTACATGTGCTGATGAGGCCTTAGTGTTGGGGTCGGAGGAACAGCTCGCAGTGTGCACATGGGTATTTTATTGTTTAGGTCACAGCAACTGTCGGTCATTGGCAATGACCTAATTTCCGTTCTCGACCGGTCTGTATGGGTCGTCGGCACACCCAAAAAACTTCCGGTTTTTTTGATCCAAGTGTTAAGGAGGGGGAGGTAATGAACATCTGATCGACACGGTCGAGTAAGCTATACGGTATTCGGCCCTCTTTGCGTCCCACAACCTTTAAGATCTCAGGCCGGATTTCAAACTTCCTGGAATTTTAGTCCTTATTGATGTCTTAATGCTGTATGTCGCCGAGTCCATAATTTGGCGGTCCATTCCGAGAGTTGCACCGTAGTTACCGACGCGGTCCACCGTGTGCCCCACAGCAGGGACGGGGACTGGTGGGTGGAGTAATTTATTGCGATCGTAGACTTGCTTAGCATCCATCACACTCCATTCTCCCCACCCACCTGCGCCCGATATCAAGAAACAATCAAGAGCACCGTAAGTCTAATCGGACGCAGTTTATCACAAAGCGTATGCTGTGAGACGCATCCCGAATCCAAATAATTATTGACCATTGGCCGGCCGCTTAGTGCACATGTGATTGCCTGAGTCCCTTGGCCGGTGATTGCCATGTCTTAAGGTGGAGAGGTCGTGTGCCAGACGTTGTTGTTTTCAAAATTGTAGATAGTGCGTCATGACAAAGCACTGTCTCATTGAGTGTGTCGCAGCCAAAAGGATTGAGGAATGCGCATTGGTCGAGACAGGCAGATTGGTAGGAGCGCCCAAACGATCTACGAGGCGTGCTGCGGACAGATTAGCGTTGGTGGAAACTTTAAGCAATTGTAATTTCTACTTGCTTGACGTGTATGACTGCTAATAAAATATTTCGAAATAGGTAATCGGCTCGTAGACGGGAGAAATTAAAACCAATTTCCACTTTGAATCATCGCCTTACCCTCCGTAATGCTAATGAATCTTCCTTATCATCAATTAGAATAGCACCCTCTGTGGAACCCAATAATATGAGGACGACGGAGACCACGCCCGAGAGAGGGGTCGAATGCAATTTCAAGGGTTCAGGCTGATTTTTTCTTCAAATTAATTTGGAGTCCCAATAGTTATGAAATTGACAATTGCAGCATAACTCCTCACAGTGCCTATTGTTAAAGTTGTGAACTATTAAGGATGCCGTTTTTAACAGTTTGCTGAATATATAATGAAGATTTGAGGGTTAAAGTTAATTTTCTGATAAAATATATCTGAATAAGAAGTATCTTTTGGAAATATGAACAAATATATTGCATAGCAGATTGGCTAACTTGAACAGAACTACCTACCATATGTTATTTGAGGAGGGGGCAGAAAGAGAAATCAGTTCACTCTCCTTCCTCGAGGCATTTTTTAACAAAGGAAAACGTTATACATTCAAATATTTTTGAAATTATCGCTTCGGTTTTGTAGCAACCCGCAATTATGAAGGAGCCTGTAACGGTCCTCTTCAGATATTTTACTAGAATTTGTCAACATTCGTTTGAGATACGTAATTATGAGAATCAAAATTTCCCTTTAGGACAACATTTTGTATTGAGAAAATATTATCCTATGCCTGAAAATTTATTATTGACCGTAGGTATGCAGACACTAAAATGAACCTATGAGCCAAGTAATGGCACAAATATCTAAAAGAAAGTTCCTTGTGGCCTTCGACTGTCGAAAAAGTATGAATTCATCCCGTTATTTTTTGTAAAAGGTGCGAATAAGGAAAGATCCATAAAAAACACCCACAGTAATTCATTTATCCAGGCTACCTCTGTAAAACATGGTATATTTGCAAGTTTTACCTTGTGACAAACACAAAAAGTGACCTGCGTCACGTTTAAAAAAAGCAAGAAATGACGCCTCCGGGGAGAAATGGTAGGACTTGAGAATCGCCTTATGGCTATATGCGGTGAGAAATATTCAGCAGAGAAAATTTACGACACCAACAAAGCACAGGAGCCTCCAAGATACAAAACGATTTGGTCATTTGCTAAACAGACTTCTAAAAATTACCAAATTAAGATAACTGTGACTAAAGTCCGCGTTTTTTCTGCTCGGATTGTTTACTGAATCTGTTCGTCTTTTGTTTAAAACTAAAGAGCTTGAAATCTTTTTATACAACATTTCTTCTTGTTTTTCACAAAATTTGCATTACATGGTTTATTCGACTTCGCCAACGTTTCAACAGAGCTGATGTATTAGATGGGCTAATTCCAAGCCTGATGGATTCAAGAGAGAATCCGAAACGTTGGACCAATAAACACCATGTTTCAGTTATCGTCTCTTCTTCTTCTTCTTCTTCTTCTTCATCTTCTTCTTCTTCTTATTATTATTATTATTCTTCTGAACTGCTTCCTGGAACTCGCCTGTTTGCTTCTATCAGTATGGGCAATCATTGGAAGTCGTTGTTATTATAAAGAACGTATTATTATTATTATTATTATTATTATTATTATTATTATTATTATTATTATTCTGAACTGCTTCCTGGAACTCGCCTGTTTGCTTCTATCAGTATGGGCAATCATTGGAAGTCGTTGTTATTATAAAGAACGTATTATTATTATCATTATTATTATTTTTCTGAACTGCTTCCTGGAACTCGCCTGTTTGCTTCTATCAGTATGGGCAATCATTGGAAGTCGTTGTTATTATAAAGAACATATTATTATTATTAGTATTATTATTATTATTATTATTATTATTATTCTGAACTGCTTCCTGGAACTCGCCTGTTTGCTTCTATCAGTATGGGCAATCATTGGAAGTCGTTGTTATTATAAAGAACGTATATTATTATTATTATTATTATTATTATTCTGAACTGCTTCCTGGAACTCGCCTGTTTGCTTCTATCAGTATGGGCAATCATTGGAAGTTGTTGTTATTATAAAGAACGTAGAAAACCTTAATTGGTTACATTGAGCTTAATCCATATTTTGCTACGATTCTCTTTTAGTGTAGTATAGCAAAACAGCATGTTAATACTCTGTTCAATATTGCATTTTATGAAATGTAGTTTATGTATGCTGCTATGTATTGCACCATAAACGCTATTGTATGATATTTGCGTAAAATGTTATGTAAAGTTTTCTCAACATTGCGATTTTGTCTTCCGACCGGGTTAGGAAACTTTTTGAACGAATTGCACAATGTCACGGCTGTCCTGGGTCGCAGCGCCAACTTGCAAATATTTCAGATTTTAGGAAAGGATACTTCCCAATTCAGCAAGTATAAGGTGGCGAATGACGGCCACGTGCCGATTCCGCATTTGACACGAGATGTATCGGTGAAAGCTGTAATAAGTTTGCCTTAGCATGGAACACTTACAACAGTAATTTCACTTCCGAGAATCAATTTATCGCGCTAGTTAGCGAACATTTTAATTCTGTTCTTTAGTGCACTGCGGTAGCTCAACGGTACTTAAGATTTATTACGATAGGAGGAGGTTGCCTACTCGTTGACATAGTGTCCCTCTTACACCGACAGATGATTAAATCGGGTTCAGTGGTTGACCTAGCCTGAAATATCATTTATGAGTTCAGCTCAACAAACCGGGCCATACTCAGCGCACACTCATTGGCATTGGAGTGACACACGGGCTATCCTTACTTGGTTTCGTCCGCCAGACGATGCAGTTGCTGCGCACATGGGGCTCTCGGAGACCAGATGACAGCTCGACGCCTGGTGGGTTCAAAATAGAATGACAACTTCGTAGAGTGGGACCGTCGGCGCAACTGGGAGTTCATCCAATTTAACCCGCACGCTTGGACGTTATATGCACTCCAGAAACATACATACACATCCGGTCACAACCAGTATACATCAGCGTCTACGATAGGGAGAGGCACACCAACATGACATTTAGAGTATCGTAACTAAAACCCAATTGTACTCTTTCTAGTGGGACTTCACTAAAGCACCAATAAATCGTCTTTCTTCCTTCAGGGCACAGGTTTCGGTCGGGTTACATTCTCCCCATCTAGGGTTTTGACCAAAACGCAGGATTTTAGTATGTTATTTTGGGTCTATGTATTTCGCAGCGCACCAGTTATTTCTTTCAGTATGTTCACAAGTTTACTAGTTCGTCTTGAGGAGGATTAGAAAAAGCGTATTTCCCCAGGGTCATTTGGCAGAAGATGATACACCCAACAGTGCTGGTTTTAAACATAGTTTACGATCTGAGATCGTAGCAGTATATTCAAGATACCCCAAGCATCTGGGTGACTTGTTTCCCAGAAACCATTTCGTCTATCTTTAAATGTAGCTCATTAAACATTTAAAAAATCATAGGTATCACCACTGACCCTAGAACCTGAAAAAATAGCCTTGTTAATGAGCTTTCTCAAGAAATTTTAATTTATTCTAGCGCACATATCCAATGATTTGGTATTAGCGGATCTGTCAAAAACTCCATATAAGAGGATTTCAAATGGGAATTTTTAAATATTCTTCCATAAGAATGCACTAGATGTGAAATTCATGGAATGGATAGCGCGAAATAAAATAATTTTGTGAAAAATGAAGCTATTTATTAAAGGCAGGCATCAGGGTCACGCAGAAGCACCAGTCTTCTATTGTTTAGTACACTAAAAACCAGGTTTCTACAGAATTGAGATGATTAATGCTGGGAATAGAACACACTAAAATTCGAATTTTGAATTAAAAGAAAGAAAACCTTCAGCTAAGATAGGGTAGTTAGAACTCACCGTAATACAGCTGGCCTTTAACTAGATGCCATGGAGATTATGCTTAGAGGAAAGGTAGGATTAGAGTTAGGATTAAGTTTATGGCTGGTGTTAACGTTAGGTTAAGGATTTCGTAAGGGTAAATTATATGGTTATTATATTATTATATGGTTATGGTTAGTGCAGAGGAATAGGAGCTCTTCCTGGAATCTAGCCCAAAGTCACCTGTAATGCTGAGGGTTCAAATTGTCCTATCATACCAACAGTCAATAACACTATGTTGCGCACGATGCAAACTGACCTATAGCTCGTTGGAAGTGGTTGGCGGTATTAGGGAAACAAAGTTGAGGAAATTGGATTTACCAATTTGCAGGCGAGAAGGTATGCACCCTCTCAATTGGAACTGATGTAATATTATAACGTTAGTGAAGGGTAAAGGAAGCTAAAAGTGCGAGGAATGATAACTGGATTTTGCATATCTTTTCAGTCTATTTGTGGCTTGGAGGATTATTTTGCCGGTTGTATGCGCTTTTACAGAGATTATGCCTTTATGCTGGTTTATGTATATCTGTTAAATCTTCGGAGCTGTAAAAGCTTCTGGGAGCTTGGAGTGTTGCCGAGAAGTGGAGGCTGAGGTGGCCATTTTGACCTCATTTATCGCCATCAGTCAGCCATATATTTTGTGCTCAGTCAGTGTGCTGCAGGCACCAAGGCGAATTTCACTTACTGGCCTTCTTTAAAAATCTTTTGTGCACGAAGATCTGATATTGATAGAAAAAAATAGAAATTTGACTGACGGAACATGCGCAAATTCAGTAAACTAACCTCTAGAAATGTGAATAAAATTAAAATTGTGAGAAACGGGAGTGATGGACTTAAAATTTACCACCATCCTGATAGCAAAATTACTAGCTAAAAGCCCTGACACGCGTGTTTCGCCGATATTCTGTCGCTGCATGGCACAACTGAGAAAGGTTTGGCGCAGCAGTGGGACCCCTAGCCTTGCCCGTGTGCGTTTTGGTAGATACTCCAGATTTGAAATCTCAGCTTTTTACTTTCCTCCGAACATAACCTCTAACCTGAAGCAAATCAGTATATTCGAGGGTTTATATGCGCAGACCGAAGCCACAATTAAACCCTTGCAAAATAACTGTACTTGAAGTCCTGTTACTTACCATGGCATCAAATCTATTTCAAACCACATCTGCGTCTTTACCTAACTCATTTACATAAGTAATGCATGCGGAGGCAGTTTAATTCTGGTCTTTGCTAGATTTGTGGATGGTTCTACATAATTTGTGAAGACATCTGATGAAGCATTCATTTTTTCTGAATTGGTAACTGATTAGCGTTTTTTCCATCCGCACTGGGTGTTCTGAAGCACACGTAGGATACGCTTGTCGTGAAAATGACAACGGCTTCGCATGTATGTGCTTAATGAGTGTAGGGGGTGGAATTTAAAATGCCGTTGATCACTGTTGGAACGAGGAATATGCACAGACAACTTGATGATCTTATCCAAAAAGCTGATTTTTCCACTGTTAATTTCTGCCTCCTTTCAGATCTGATGGTGTCACAGTTGTGTTGAGTAATCGATGGTGTGCCATTGAAGTTTCTTATTTGTTTATATGCGTAACTGGCCCTTCTTCTGATGACAGCCTTATTCGAATAACCAGTGTCTATTTTCGATTGAAAAATCTAATTTGCCCCAGTATTACGCTTGCACTGTTTATCCTCAGCAGGCCCCTGTCACCTGGCGCTGACCTCGTCTCCGGACAGTGAACTGTGTTTTGCAATGCTTTAATCAAAACCTAATTTGAAGAACAAAGTGACGCTTTTGATCCAGCTAAGACCCCCTTTCCCAAGCCCCTGTCCCATTATTTTACAACTGATTAGTAAGCCACGTTAATAATGAATATTAGAGCCATGGGCGTCGGGAAAATTTGAAACTAATCAAGTAGCAGGCATGCTTGGAGCACCAAGAAGTCCCCCTTAGCCGTAAGAGACTGACAGTGACAGTTTTGATGGTGATAGTGGTGGTGGGTGGTTTAATTGGGGGTAGCACCACACAGATAGCATTTGGACGCTCCATTTGTCCCGTACAGGTGGTGAATGCTCCTGTGGCCACCTCTAAATAGTACCCAACTCTCACCAGTGGCTCCTTGAAGTTGGGTTCTTCCCAGCGGCCACACCCCGGGCAACCGTCACGACCGGCGGGCTAAACCAGGTGAGGGTCTCCGGTGTTGTGTGTGCCTCCACACCCGATATGTCTGACTCCCGAACTTCTCACCTCCCCCTCTCAAAAAGTCCTAGTGTGGGGGCGACAGCAACTCCGTAGGCGGCCGAGGTTAACTCGGGTCGTTCTCCCACTAAAACAAATCGTGACCCAGAGTGGAGTTCGGCAGCCATCTGGGATGTCCAAGCAGCTCTATTTAGGGACAGCACTGCTTGCCTCCTCGCGGAGGAAGGGGCTAGAAAATGCGCCCTAAACAAATGCTGGTTATCACGTCTTCTGCAGCCGGCCGCGGCTCGCAGATCGCAAAATACGCGGTCGTAAAACTCAAACAAACAACAGTGCCCCCGTCCCCATCCCCCTCGCCATACCCTCCAGGCTGCTCAGGTGAGTCCACTTACATTAGCAGCCTGGAATGTTCGTTCCCTTTTAGACAATCCTAGGAGCAACCGGCCGGAACGAAGGACGGCGCTAGTCGCTCGGGAACTGGCGCGCTACAAGGTGGACATTGCTGCTCTCAGTGAGACCCGATTCTCTGAGCAGGGTCAGCTGGAGGAGGTGGGTGTCGGCTACACCTTCTTCTGGAGCGGCCGGCCAAAGGCAGAACGACGCGACGCTGGTGTTGCCTTTGCCATCTGGAATGACATCGTGGATGTTTGCCCTGTCTGCCGCAGGGTATCAATGATCGCCTGATGAGCCTCCGCCTGCCTCTTCGGGGAGACCAGTTCGCCACCATCATCAGCACCTACGCTTCCCCAATGACGAGCTCTGATTCGGCGAAGGACAAATTCTACGAGGACCTGCACGCCCTGCTGGCAACTGTGCCGAAAGAGGACAAGTTAATTGACCTTTGTGACTTCAACGCCCGCGTCGGGACGGACCACGCTGCCTGGCAGAGAGTGCTTGTTCCCCACGGTCTCGGTAGCTATAACGATAACGGCCTCCTTCTTCTGCGCACGTGTGTGGAACACCGTCTCCTGCTGACCAAAACCTTCTTCCACCTTCCGACGTGGGAGAAAGCCACGTAGATGCACCCTCGGTCACGGCGCTGGCATCTGCTGTACTATGTTCTCGTCCGGAGGCGAGATCGACAAGACGTGCTGGTGACCAAGGTGATCCGCGATGCCGATGGTTGGACAGATCACCGCCTCGTCATCTCCCAAATGAGGCTCCGACTGCAGCTCCCAACGAAGGCCCCAAGGTAAGAGGCCACCAGGTAAGTTAAATACTCGTTTGGTAAATTTGCCTGCTCACTGTTTTGATTTCAGCAACCAAATAACCGAGAAACTGGAGGACCTGCATGCTCTAGCTGATAATGCTACCGTGGAGACACGATGGTGTCAACTGGGAAAGTCATCCAGTCCACCGCCCTCGATGTCCTTGGACGCGCCCGCCATCAACACCAGGACCAGTTTGTCGACAATGAAGCCAACATCAGCAACTTACTCGCAGAGAAGAATGGACTACACAAAGCCTACATGGACCTTCGGACTGATACCATCAAAGCAGCCTTCTTCAGATGCCGACGCCTTGTACAGCAACGGCTGCGGGAGATGCAGGATGCCTGGATGATCCGAAAGGCTGAGAAAATCCAGGGGTATGCGGACCGCAATGAAATGAAAAACTTTTTCAAAGCCGTCAAGGCCATCTACGGCCCGTGTATCAAGGGGACTGCAATGCTGCTCCGCTCTGACGGCACAACACTGCTGACAGAGAAATCGCAAATTCTGAAGCGCTGGACCGAGCACTTCAGAAGTGTCCTTAATTGCTCATCAGCCATCTCGGATGCTGCCATTGACCGGCTCCCTCAAGTGGACACGAACAATGACCTGGATCTGCCGCCTTCCCTACCAGAAACCATCCGGGCCATGCAGCAGATTTCCAGCGGTAAAGCACCGGGATCAGACGTAATCCCACCGGAAGTCTAAAAGCATGGTGGGCCCCGGCTGATGGCAGAACTCACAACACTCTTCCAGGAGATGTAGCGCCAAGGACAAGTTCCTCAGGATTTCAAAGACGTGACCATCGTCCATCTCTACAAACAGAAGGGGAACCGGCAACTCTGTGATAATCACAGAGGCATCTCGTTGCTCAACATCGCCACGAAGATCTTCGCCCGTATCCTTCTCAATCGTCTGAACGGTCACCTAAAACAGGGCCTGCTCCCGGAAAGCCAATGTGGCATCCGCCGACACCGCGGAACAACCGATATGATCTTTGCCGCCCGCCAGCTACAAGGGAAGTGCCAGGAGATGCGAACTCACCTTTACACTACCTTCGTGGATCTAACGAAAGCCTTTGACACGGTGAATCGCGACGGACTGTGGAAAGTCATGCAGAAATTTGGCTGTCCTGAGCGGTTCACGCACATGGTGCGTCAGCTTCATGACGGGATGAGGGCGCGCTTCACTGACAACGGGACGGTCTCCGAAGCATTCGCAGTGACAAACGGAGTGAAGCAGGGCTTTGTATTGGCTCCCACCCTGTTCAGTCTCACGTTCTCGGCTATGCTGATGGACGCCTACCGTGATGAGCAGCCTGGGATCCGCATCGCCTACAGAACTGATGGGCACCTTCTCAACCGTCGGCGTATGCAGGCTTCAACACGCGTGTCTACGACTACAGTCCATGACTTGCTCTTCACGGACGACTGTTCCCTTAACACCGTGATGGAGGAGGACATGCATAGGAGTATGGACCTCTTCACCGCAGGCTGCGCCGATTTTGGAGTAACAATCAGTACAGCCAAAACGGTTGTCATGCACCAGCCGCCACCCAGCGCGGAATACAATGCTCTCCGAATCAATGTCAACTGTGCTCAACTCCTAAACGTGGAAAGCTTCACTTATTTAGGAAGCACGCTGTCACGCGACACGAGAATCGATGACGAGGTTGCCCAATGGATCTCAAAGCTAGTCAGGCTTTCGGCCGGCTGCAGGCCTCCATGTGGAATCGCCACGGTATTCACCTGAACACCAAACTGAAGATGCCATCGTCTTGACGACACTCCTTTACGAAGCGGAGACCTGGACCGTCTACTCGAACCAAGCTAGGAAGCTGAATCACTTCCATCTCAGCTGCCTCCGCAGAATACTGAAACTGAGATGGCAAGACAGGATCCCAAAACATCAACCTCTGTCTAGACCCCACGACGACCATGAATAAAAACTTCATCGATGCCCCGCCGCCCACGATCACTGACACAATCTTCCCTCCACTCCCAGCGCTGATCACGGCGACGAACCCCACTTGCTCCACTCCCACCACCTCAGTAACTACCTCTGACAACCTTCGGACGCAATGCACCAAAAATCCGATAATTCCAACTTCTACGTCAAATTCTACAAACCCTCCTTCAGACTCCCTCACCCTCACTCCTGGCATCAATCCCATTACTCCCACCATCATAGAGACCACATCCCAATACTCATCGACTGTTACCCCCACCACCGCAACCACCACCGCCGTAACCACCTTCACCATCACCATGTGGACTCTCTTCTAAACTGTCCTCAATGCGACCGCACATTCATCTCACGCATCGGTCTGGTCAGTCACTTGCGAATCCATCGTACAGAGACTGGTGAACCAGTGCCTGGAGCACCAACACACAGCAGAGATCGCCGCCTCCACTGCCCTCACTGTCCTCGCGCATTCACTCATCGCATGGGCGCATCCATGACAGCGGAATTCATCGCAATGCCGACAACACCGATACATCATGCACACCGTCCACTCCTGCCATTCTTACCGCCACTGCAACCCCCACTACCATGAATGACATCCCCCCAGCCTCTACTGATTTATCCTGCTCACAATGCGCCTGCAACTTCAACTCACACATTGGCCTGGTCAGTCACCTGCGAATCCATCGCACGGAGGCTGGTGAACCAGTGCCAGGGCTCCGACATACACTCGCCACACCCGCCTCCACTGCTCTCACTGCTCCCGCTCATTTACACACCGCATGAGCCGCCACGACAACCGTCGGTAAGCCACCGGAGGCTAAGCCACATCAGCGCACACTACCTACACCAATACATCGAACACCCTCATCCTCACCATGTACCATAGTATATAATGGCTTCCTAGAAACCGTGGCTTGGAAGGCTGCCAATCTGACGCTTACACCAGTCCACGCCATCGGCCCAGTGTATTTTTTTGTGCGTGTCGACTGGTGGACTGGTAGTCAGACGGCGATGGCTCCTCCATATCCCCTGAGTAAGTAAATCCTGGTGTGTGCGTTATGGGTGCCAGGTCGTGCTGTGGCGCGCGAAGATGGGTACGCCGACCCGTCAGCCAATGCGCCCACTCCCACCTCAGACAACTGACCGGCTCGGGCAGTGGTCTGAGGGTGAGGGTGGGGGAGAGAGTGAGGTCGACAGCTCAGCGCATTTTCCTCACTATAAACAATCTGACGCGCTTGAAACTATCACGGTGTGCTAAAAGACATGGCTTAAAAAGGTTGCCAACTGACGGGATATTTCGGACCGCGTGGTCAGCACACAGTGTGTTTTGTGTGGAGTGGCTGACTGACGGACTGAGAGTCAGGCTGCAATGGCTGCTTCTTAATGTGGCCTTTATGGCACTCCCACTCCGTGGGATCCGAGCCAGTTGTGGTGGTACGCGCGGGGGCGGTTCCGGTCGTGCCAGCCACCTGCGTCCTCTCCCATCTCTGGTCTTCTTGACTCTGTCATGGCACCGGGCTCAGGTGGGGGGAGGAGAGAGTGCGGTAACGTTAAGCGCCGTGGTTGGAAGGTTGCCAACTGACAACTACACTCAAACCTCGCAGTTAAGTCCAATGTGTGTTGTGTGGAGTGGCTGACTAGTGGTCTGAGAGTCAGGCTACGATGGGTCTTTCTTAACGTGACCTCTGGATATCTCACACATGTGAGATGTAAGCCATTCAACCCTCTATTGTGTTGAAATCCTCGTGCTCGTGTTTGGGTGGCCAGGTCGTGTATGTAGTACACGTAGACGAGGTCACCAAAACCTGCGCCCACTTCTGCATCAGACAATTGACCGGCTTGGACAGTGGTTTGACTGTAAAGGTGGGGGAGAGAGTGAGGTTGACAGCTCAGCGCATGTTCCTCACTATAAACAGTTTGACGCGCTTTAAACTATCACGGTGCGCAATAAGCCGTGGCTTGTAAGGTTGCCAACTGACGGGATAACTCGGACCGCGTGGTCAGCCCAATGTGTGTTTTGTGTGGAGTGGCTGACTGGTGGACTGAGATTCAGGCTGCAATGGCTCCTTCTTAATGAGGCCTTTATGGCACTCCCAATCCGTGGGATCCGAGCCAGGTGTGGTGGTATGCCCAGGGGCGGCTCCGGTCGCGCCAGCCACCTGCGTCCTCTCCCGCCTCCGGTCTTCTTGACTCTTCATGACACCAGGCTCATGTGGGGGAGGAGGAGAGAGTGGGGTAGCTGCAGCGCAAGGCTACTATCACTTAAAACTAATTCACGCGCAAGTCACCGTCCCTGCCCCACCCTTACTTTGAGCATATGGTGGACATCGTCGAAATCGACGGTCGAACTATCGTGTGTGTGTAATCAAACGACTATGGTTTGTAGCGATTACCATTTATCTCCTGATTTATACTGGATTTTGTAAAAGTATTTGAGATAACTACTGCCATATTCTGCTAAAATTCTCAAAATTTGTTCACTACAAAATTTGGCGGTAAGTTCTTCGTTAATATCTATGATGCAACATGTTTCTGGGTTTGCAGCATATAACTGTCTTGAGAGTATATCGGTTTCTTAATAGGTATACTTCAATAGTTTGGACTTAGGCCGTAGAATCATAATCAGCTACGAACATTATCGGCCGTAAAACTAGTATAGCGATCTCCAAGTCCTAACCCACGTAGGAGGGGAAGACGATAAAGCAAGCGCATTAAATTTGAAATGACGCTGAGCATCTTTGACAGATACCAAGTCCGTTCCATGTGTTCTCACTGCCAACGCGCATTCAGGGTTCACAGTATTCTTTCAAGTGTCTCCGAGTCCATTGCAGCTCAACTAGCGTCACTAACCTCGTCGTTATGCCAATGCAGGCTACACTATG
This sequence comes from Schistocephalus solidus, assembly GCA_017591395.1. Lineage (NCBI taxonomy): Eukaryota > Metazoa > Platyhelminthes > Cestoda > Diphyllobothriidea > Diphyllobothriidae > Schistocephalus > Schistocephalus solidus. The sequence goes on from WEDG01003912.1 coordinate 109,220, forward strand.
AGCAAACTTCACAGACTGCCTATCCACGAGTTGTCTTCGCTCCCAGCGTTGAATATACTGGAGCAATTATTCGCTGGTAAGGAGGTGAGAAGTTGTTTTTAATCACAAGTTTCATTTGTTCACTTTCGGCTACAACTTCATTACCGCATTTTCCTGGGGACTCACGGCTGGTCTTCGTGCGATTGCCCGCGAAGACTGTAAATTCAGCTCCGAGGTAAAGTGGGAAAGTAAGTTGTATAACCTGATCTGTGAGTGACCTTCGTACGGTCGTTACTATGTCCGATCACTACCAGCAAGATACAGACCTGTGACCCAATGGTAGAGCGTTGCAGTTAAAACTCAAGGACCAGGGAGTTTGACTTATGTATATAGAGTTAATCGAACTTGCAGAAACAACCATTCCAGTCTCCCTTGTCCTTGTTGGTACTCTTCTTTGTTTCACACTATGTTCAAACTTATAAAGTATTCTAGGTGGAATCCATTTGCTACCATTTACTATGACACAACTATATCACCTTCTGTCCCATCCAGCACAATGCAACAAAACACACCCTTTGTCTGATACTGTCTCTGATGATGGGTTCGAGTTGGAATCCGAAACGTCAGGCGAATAAAGCACTTGTCCCAGTGATCGCATCTTCTTCTTCTCAACACAGCAATGCTTCCTAAGACTATGAACTAGGGCCTAATCGAGAGCCACTGATGAAATCATTTAATATCGGTGACAATACATGGTATGAATTACTTATAAGGCACCATAAACAGGACACGAGAATTGGAACACCCCGTCCAAGTAGTAAAGGTGGTTCTGCGCAAAAGGGAACGAAGGGAAAATATTTCCGTGCACTAACCCTAACGCTAAACATTAACCCTAACCTTGACCATAACCCGTTTCCTTGGAATTGAACCACCCACATGGAAGGCGGCTCCTGTTCCTATTTCCCGTTTCGGCGGTTACATAAATCATTCCTACCCAAATAGTTACTGACCTTCTAGCTTCAAATATCCGAGTTGGGTATAGCAGTTGGTTAAATACAATAGAAGCCTCTTCGAATTTAAGCATGGTTCAGATTTAGAGCCGTTAAAACGATATTTAGTGAATTTATACACATGGATTGCGAGGGAGATGTTTGCCTACACAAAGTTTCCAGTTTATTATGCAGACCAGCGTTATCATCGATGGCAATCACCCTGAAAATCAATGCATGTGATTGGAAATAGGATAAGGGTTCGGCACTAGACGAGCAACCAGGGTGTCCGCCTGCAAGGCGTAAAAGACGAGAGCATATAGTTTAGCATCATCGGTCGCCATAAGCCAAAATAATCAGCGACTGCATCAAACAGAAACAGTTAACTGTTACTTTGACTGCATTTTAGAAGGGGCTTTTGCTTAACGGTGGAGGCAAATGGCAACTTAGTTTACCATGCGTGCACATGGCAATGCCGTGACCTTCACATGGTCCAAAAGCGCGTGGAGAAGCCCGTGGGAATCCAGTCGACACTGCGGCCGCCGATAAGCAGCTGCGGTTGGTGTGAGAGAAATCGTGCTAGATAATTCAGGCTTGCATGGACCCCAGTCATTTGTTATTCGCGGCAGCGCAACATAAATCCGGGAGGGTGGACATTTGATCGGAACCCAACTCTCCGATAATCGGGAGAGAAAAAGAGAACACATTATCACAGATTTTTTGCGACATCATTGCTCCTTATCATAATTAAACATGGTACCCTAAATAGAGGACTGTTTCAAGGGGTAAGTTATAAGCGGTTTTGGGTACTCGAGTGGGTTTTCTTAGGGTTAGTGCAGATGTGAAGCGATGGGTACTATTTGGGCCAGCTTATTGCACGGTCCAATGAACGTCGAAGAAACTTCTGTATTCGAGCTATTAGGTGTTTGAATATTTAAAAAACTGTTTAGCGCAGAGAAAACGTGACATGTATGATTAAAATTCCACTTTACTCACCAAATTTTTAGACTTCCAGTGTCTGTTCAAAGCAATAGAACTTAAATGGAATGCCTCAGAAATGGTGCCAAGTTGAAACTAGCCAAATTGCAAAAGCTACTCATTTAAATCTAGCAGAGATGACTTAGTTGGAAGTGGAATCTTAATAGGCAATCAACATAATGTCCACATGCTTCGCACATCACCTATGCTCAGAGAATTCCCTCCAGAAAACTGAACGATTAAATTCTATCATTTTTGATTTCTGCCGATGTCAGCATCTAAGTAATTTGTTTTCTGAAAACAGTTTAGTGAGAAATAAACACTTAAAATACCACTTGCAGTGAACCATATCTGACACGGATATAAAACAAACATTTTGAGAATGCTGAATTGCGTTTCCTTTTTTGGGACTTGCGGGGTTTTAGCCTTCATCATCCATCATTAATTTTAAATGCCCTCATACATTTAAATATATATTTTATAGAAAAGAAAGCACAAAAATGATCGTTCTTGTACTCATTTAAAGGTGTTGTATAATTTCTGAGCAACATTAATAAATGCACAAATACAATCTTTTAGGAACGGATATTTCACGTTCTTAATAATTTTCATAAGTAGCAACCTTTTTAAAACCCAAAGATACCCTTTCTTCAGTTATAAAGTTTATAGAACATATATTTTTCTAGCAACTAAGCAGAGGAAAAAACATTTTTGCATGTTTTCTAAAAAATATATTGGAACTTATAAGTGCATTAAAATAAACGAAAAAATGCATGCTACTTATGTAATATTTTTTTACAAATTAAGTTTTGACATGCTGCTGGAAAAAGCTCTTTTAAAAGCCGACATCATGACATAACTGCTTTATTGCGAGATTAGGCTGCGTGAAACTGAATACTAAAACGTTACATGCGTAATTTTTCTTCACTAGAAAACACCTTTCAGAATATCGGTGGACATTTCATGGGGTAGCAAATCTACTGTACACTTCTATCTACGCGATGCCTCTGAAAGTGATTTGCTAGTTTTTTATGTTAATAAGATGGGGCGTCCTCAGCATGATTTGAACGAGGCGAGCGGATCTGGGAGACTAGAACTAGCAAAGTACCCAAACACGTAATGTATAATCAAATATTTATTGCTCGCCAAATTGTGTTTTGAATTTTCGATGAGAATTTTCACAACTCTAAAACATGTTAAGGTAAAAGGCATGACGCGGGAATAGCAATCCCCCGGTAATTCAGGTGGCCACAAAATCAAAGGAAGTGTAAATATTTCGTGTTGTAAGCTAAACCCTAACTCTAACTTCAACCATAACCTGTATACTAACCGCGATATCCCTGGAAATTTGCGCGAGCCCTTTGTAATGGCGAAGTTTCTATTCCTATGTGTGACTGGTTAAGCTATTCCTTTTTTCAACACCAGATCCTGAGAAGACCAAATTTCCTACAAACTTTCGTGCAAACTTCCTCAAGGCTCCTCAAAACAGTTAAGTTGACAACAGCACCAAAAAGTCATGGAAACAATATACTTCTGGAGTAAAATGGTTACTGTTGTCGGTCAGCTTGTTGTCGGTAAAAAGGCTTGTACTGGAAAGCCAACATTGCAGACTGTACCAAGTAACTTCAAAGGATGTCCCGAGTTCAGCAGTACTTCAACTCCAGGCATTATCAAATGATTTCACTTGCCTATTTTACCACGCATAAAGTTGCCAAGTGAAACTCAAAAATTCTAAAAAGTTTTTTTTAAACCAGCACCCAACTCTCGCGTTCAATGTTTAACAAATTAGTATGGGTTATAGACATCCAGTTAAGGTCTCACAACTTCCATCTGTGGGGAGCTCCATGCTCTCTGTTCCGCTAGTGAGAACTGAACGATTAACCATTGCATTGGTGCACCACCCAGGGTTGGACATGACTGGCTAACGATGACTAATAAGCCAGAAATGGCCATTCCAGTATCCCTTGTCTTTGCCGGCAATATTCATCTGCCTATTCTACTACTAGCCTCAATGCAGAGCGGAACGAGGGGGTTCCGTTAGCAATCGGTGAGCATTCATCAACGAACGCAAATGTTGATACTCGTATATTTCCATATGTGCAGTTCCAAAAACCATCAGTGGTTTAGGCACTGTTGTCCTTGTTAACTTAACTATTTCTCAAAAGGTTAGGTTTTCACTCCACTTAAACCTAGCGTAACAACAACTAAAGCCCTATTTGAAAACTGATTCAGTCGTTCCTTTAGAAGACAAATGTAAATCTTTGGAAAACCCCTGTCTAAGGTCCAACATTCTTTGCGTTTGTATGGTGTGTCTATCATCAGAGATTCGCACTCATAGTCATCCTGATTCGGAAGACTGCCTTTGGCAGCTGCGCCCACCACAAATAAAATAAAATGGAAAACTACTGACACAGATGGTATTATGGGGTCAGGAGGTAACTGTGGCGAAGTCTTGAAGATCCAACTTCCTTGATACTCATATCTCCATAGATAACACTGACCACCTATATCTCTCTCGGTGTTCCACTTAGGAAGGTCAACGGAGGGCCAAAAAGTGCGATTGTCCCGCACCTTCTTTGTCCCTGTTGTTCGCGTCTACGGCTCAGATATATGGTTATGATGGAAAACGGCCACTAAGCGACATGCAGTCGTGCTGAGTCATCAGATATTCAGGCCTAACCGCACGCCTCCTTTGCCGTCCTTGGAATGTTTCGCAATAATGCGTCCATGCACTGGTGGTCTAATTAGACGCTTTAGTCCACTGAGCGCTCCAAATTCCCTCCCCCTTTCCTCTGTTTTGCATTGACAAAGGACAGAGGTTAGGTGGTGAAACGAAGGAAGGAGACAAAATTGGACCCCCTTTGCCTCTTTTATGGGTGGCCTTTTAACCTGAGGACTTTGTCTGGAGTACAGGCGAAGGCTCTGTACGAGGAGTGCACGCATCTGACGGGCTCTCACGTCCCCGGACCGATCTATGGCGTATAATTTCCTAAGGTCGCCTACGTACGGAGTAGTGAAATGCCGGAGCAACAGCCTGATCTCAGGTTGTGGACGTTAGACTGACAAGCATTCCTGTGAACTGATGAGAATGAACGATGAGGATTCGGGACGATAGTGTCTACGAATACATATACTACCGAGCATAACAGAGGTTTGAGCTCTTAGGAAGCAAGGAAAATACATTCACGTCGAGCTTATACACCATCCATATGTAACCGCGTAGATAAACAGATTCAGTAAAGCCAATACTCCGGAGACTTCAGGGCTTCGTGTCCCCAGTTAGTTAGCACAGCATCTCCCAACCACTGACTTCAATTTCCATCTCGGTAGTTCAAAACCATAGGGTTTGCGCTTAAATACTTGGTCGTATCGAACCATAGAACGGATTACGGCTGTTCTGCTATTCTCCACTTTCCTTATAACCAGATCTTTTATGCTCCCTCGCACTGGAACTGTCACTTAGTACTTTTATCAAATCTTGTAAACTTTGAACATGCTCCATCAAAAATGGCTATTCGTAATAATCGTAGAATCTCTATTTACGGAAGTATTGACTTCGGCAACCCTCCCATTTCGGCAGCTTGACCAATCCGCGAGAGTTAGAACTTCTGAAGTCGTTACTTTTCTTTCTCTGCCATCAATTTTTAGCCTTTTACATCCTTCCAACCAACCATGTCTCAGAACTTACCATCAGATAGCAAATGACTGTCGTAAAGCTCGCCATAAATATTTGACCAGCTGGACAGAATTTTCTTAGATTAGACTTTGTAGAAGGCTTATATAGCAATGGTCCTGTCAAGAAAACAATGCAGAATTCAGTAACGGATGAATGATTTGGAGGCGGTTAAGGACCTCAGAAAGGTGGTTGGAGCGAAGATGCCTCAAAACTGCAGCTTTTCCCGCGCCAAATGTGATCTTTCAAGGCATTCTTAGAAAGTGGCCCGAAGAGACCAGGGGCAGTATATCGTTATTGACGTATTTCGCGCCAACTGCTTTTGACTCAGAAATAAACACACCTGTAAGGGAATTTCGGTGGAAGCTAAATAGTCGGAACCACTGAGAACACTGCAAGCAAGGTCAACTGTCGTAGGCGAACCGTTGTAAAAGGCCTTTTATAGCTAAGGCAGAAAGGGGAAACAGAAAATCTGGGAAAAGATAATGAAAAAGATAGAGGTTATCACAACCTAGTCCGACTATAAGTGTGCTAATTAGAACCCACGGGATTTAAGGGAAACGGAAAGCTAGGCCATGGGCGGAGTACAAGGAATAGTGAACCTGAAAAGGCGTCAAACAGAGCTAAATGGGAACGCAAATGACTGAAGGACGAAAGATAAATATGTGAAAATGAAATCAGGGACAGGTAATCCGGAACCTTTTCAACCAGAATTTTCTCAAGATATCTACTGAATTACCCATTATTTTTCAGCTGTCTGAATTAAACTATTTTGGCTATAGCACAGCAATTGACTAAAGGGTCGGGTTATAATGGAAGCCATTATTCATCTGGGGTTAAGTCAGAGTTGGCGAACGGCAAAAAATAATTTGGTGGTATTCCAATCTTCCTTACTGTTGGCTATACTAGCTTCCGAATACTGAGTCCTCGTCAATATGTGACCAATTCTTTCGACCACTGAACCGATTCCAAGGCAAAACGGAGAGCCCCAATCCCATCCTGTAAGCAGACTGGAGACAGATTCAGTGAATCCCCCAAGCACCTTATAGGCATTCAACTTTCACAACACGATTTCCTGTGTTTTGTCCCAACAAAAAGACTTAATTCTGTTTGTCAGGTGTGATCTAGATGATACGCTTAGAAACACCGATGCTTCGACAGCATTGATATTTGCAAAAACAATAATGCTAAGGATGTTTCAACTGCTAACCAACCCTAGATTTTTCTTCATCGCTAAACAGGAAGAGGAATATGCAGGAGCCCATGGCTTGGAGTACTACGCAAACTGCTCACCTGTTCTTGTCACAGAATCTTTGAGGCTGTGATGCTACTTACCGTCTACACTCAGATATGTTTTAGGTGCTAGGATAAGTATTTGATCAGTAGACCCAGTATAAATATTCTTACTCAGTCATCAAATAGTCCGTAATTCACTACACCAAGGTAGGATGAAGGTTAATTATTTTGATTTACCACATTTCAAATGCACGAAATTACTCCATTTTCAACCGGCCAATCACCATACTAATTGCTTTGAGGAGTGTGGTTTACTGCTGGCCGGCCAAAACTGCGAAACCCTGTCGCTGCTCCAAAATGCCACTTAGCTGACGCTACGATCTGGCCGGGATGTCAATATGTCATAGGTTCGGGCACTTGCAGCCTAGTCCATCGGCTAAGCTGACATTTCAGAATGCTCCGTGGATCCTTTTTGGGGCTGTTGTCTTGCGGATAACTTTTGCGGTGAATGGGGGCCCAGCTAAATTCAGAAGGTAATGTACGAGGCTCCCCCCTCCCCTCCTCTTTTAGCACCTTGGGGAGCGAGGACCGACACAGATTACGAAACTACTTTACATGCGCACGTCGCTGGAGCTGCTACACCTACCGCAACGGGCCGCGCGAGGCCAATTAGGCAGTTCGGTTTCCAGGACGGGATTCCATTAATTAGTCGGGCGGGCGGGCGGGCAGGCAGGGGGAGGTGCGGACGGTGGGCGCAGCCTTACTGTTCTTCCGCCATCATTAAAAGGGCCACCGATGCTAGCCCGTCAACCTTTGAACTTCCCTGCCGCATGGTCATCATCAAATTAGGCAACTAACCTCTGCGAGTTTCACTAAATGACTGAGCCCATAACTATAATCTCGCACCCGTATACCGCTTTTAAACTTCTAACGATGGGGACAAGCTGCAATTTGCTGGACTTCTGATGTTATTTAAATTCGAGTTCAGATTTGCTGAAAGACCACGGGGGCCTCGAGGCAAAAACTGCTACATGTGATCGCAATGGCATTCGCAGCTCATTGATACTCGTGATTTAGCTTTAAACATTTCGACTGCACCGACGCTAATGCAAAAAATTAACTTAAGCCTTTTTCGCATTAAATGGAAGCGGGAAACCACGGAAGAAGAAACCGAGGCATCCTCCAACTCGTAATTGTATGCATAATAGAAAACCCATTCATACTTAGAAAGAGACGTACCGGTAAGGATATCAAATACAAGGGGAATTTGCATATTGCTTGTGGGACATATGGAGTGCAAGCCTGGGCCAGTTATAAAGAAGAGACGTAAATGCATTACAAGCTGGAATATATCAAGACGTATTGGTTACCCGAAATTTTTTATTTTTATTTTTGAGCCCGCCTTCTAGGCTTAAAGTCAAAGGAGCCTTTTGCAGGTTGCTATTTCTAGTCAAGTTGCTAGTTCTAGGGTTCACGGTCTTCCCCAGGCTAATCCTGAACACTTTCTAGGGTTTGCACATGAGGTAGCATTAAAAATTATCTTTCATTGGGCACTGAAAATATACATTTGAGACGTTTTTTTAGTAATTCACCTAGAAACATAAAATCATTTTTGCAAATGACCATTAGGAAAGAAATCTCGGAAACTAGAAATAAACTGTTATTTTGCAACTGCTTGTACGTCAGTGGAAAATAATGAATCGGAATAGAAGGCGAGCGACTCGTGGGAGTGTTGCGTCAAATTTTTGGATCATTAGACAGTCGCTAAATTACCAAGTCGGTTTCATTTACTTTAACTAGAATTTTCGAGAGCGTTCCATGGAATAGGGCCTCCATTTTAGGAGATGACACTGCTTTTCTGTTAGCTGTCTCCCAACAAAACCAGCATGCGAGGAAGTAGACGCGATCACTGGGACAAGGCCCCTATTTTCCTGATGGTTTGGGTTGTTGCTCGAATCCTTTATCAAAAACAGCCTTAGATATGGGTACTTCCTACTTAGAGAATTGCAGTATTTATAGGATGCATTTGATATGCTATCGCATACTTATGAAAATTAACGACTCGCTTGTATCGGCAAAGCCAACACGGTTGGCGAACCACTACAAAAGAAAATATCACCAAGCAGCTCGTAAATTAACTGCAGGGCGCACAAGTAACTAGGACGTTACGTTTCCATAAGGGTTATTTTCAGTTAGGGAAGCCTCGATGATGGTGACAAGCAATAATCTTCACTGGTCGTAAGATTCGGAGTGACGTACCGATTGACAGATGGAAAAAGGAATAAATACTGGTCAGAAGTTCAAGATGCGAGTTGCGTTACGTTCACAGACTTTTTGGCAAAAATAGACGGTAGGTGCGAGGATTCAAGGCTGACTGTTAGCAAATTGGTTCATGTGCAAGACTGGTAAACTATAAATATGAGGCTATGTTGACTACCAGTTTTTTGCAGCCTCTAGGTCGACAGAGCCCGTGGCTTGATAGAATTCATGGTTGTGCTGCAATCAGTCAGTTGAGAAATCTCTCAGTCCTTTTCACTAGGCACTTGATTCCAATTTTCTCGTAAATCTGCGTCATCCAAGCCACTTCTAAATCCTTACGTTTTAAGTGGTGCCATCATATCATTCTAGGATATATGCAGCCTGATGCAACTGGCAAGAATACCCTCTCTCCAGATTTTTAGAGCTCATGGATAGAACACTCTGCAAAGTTTTAACTTCACAGATTTTCATGAAGGTCTTTGGGGATAAGGCCCTGCTGGATGGACAGTCCTAATTTATCCTTACGATGGGTGACAAGAACTTTCAAAGAAACCTCCAATACCGACCGGTCTGAAAGCGAGAATGGATAACACTTCAATACTACCTGCAAAGTTAGCAGTTCTGTGGCCGGAAGAAAACCTGTCAAAATGTTCTGGGCATCTCCTCTTCTTGATACTCTAAGTGCTGGTGAAAATCAAATTCTGAAAAAATGCGATCATCTTAGCCAATTTCGCTCGTGTTCGCGCTTTCATACGAGTACATGTCACCCTGGCCGGTTCGATGCATTCATATCACTGTAACGGTTGTTGTTGTTGTTGTTGGTGGTGGTGGTGGTGGTGATGGTGGTGGTGGTGGTGGTTACCCCCTCAACGCAGCTAGCAGCGGCGGTCCGGAGACCATTCGTTTCAAACATGCGCACACAAGACACCCCCCAGACCCCTCCGGTGGATGTGGGAGGGGCAGCAGTCACGAGGCCAGGACGAGTTTCCTCCATGTCTGAACCGATTGCGACTGACAGCCACATGACGGACAGCGGGTGTGCATAGGTGTGCCTACGCCGGACAGGCTATGGCAACCGCTACAGTGACGGTGATAGTTCCGATCGCTCTGCCCGAAAGAACACAGCGACAGCGGTTGCGAGTGTTTTTCCCGCCGCCACACAAGTGGCGGCGAGGAAAATTAACGCTTCCCGCGTGTGCAAGCCTCCATCTGATGGCGAGAGCCTGCACAGGGAGATTTCTGTTGCTCTGGTCCTGCCCACGCGCGGCACGCACCCAAGCTCGAAAGCGGGGAGACACTGAGAGGAGGAGGAGGAGGAGAAGAAGAAGAAGAAGAAGAAGAAAAGAATAAGAAGAAGAAGAAGAAGAAGAAGCCAAGAGGACGCAGGAACAATTTGGACTGCTGACCGTGGAGTGAGAGAAGGATGAGTATTAGTGTGCGAAGTGAATTCACCACTCCTGAAACAGCAAAACAAACTTGAAGCACTGCGGAAAATTTTAGAGTGGAAAAACAGTTTCATTCGTGCGTGCGCACTCGAGTGAATTATGGGGCCAGAAACTGGCGAGATAGCCGGGAGTTTGCACACAGGACGAGCTGCGAAATGAGAACTCAGCTGCATGGCTAGAAAGTTTCAAAGCTAATGTAATTTTCCATGTCTGTACCTGAATTGTATATAACTTACCTTACCTAAGAAATGCCTTTGGAGCCAGTACTCTGCTCCTGTGAACAGATAGTTAGATCTGGACACTGTGAAGCAAAAGTACATTCCTAGTTTGGATCGGCATGATATGTTTTGGCGTAAATGTGTTTGGCTTAAAGTAGTTTTATTTGGACAGCTCGCTGTGTTAGAGAGGGTGTGGGATTTAGATCCCTTCTAAGAGGGAAGGACTCGGGAGCTGGATACCTTGACTGTTATTCCTTTGATCCGACATGATCGCCTTAGACGTCGCTTGATAGAGCATCGCTTTGATATGAATTATCATTTACTATAGCAGGCGAAAGCGCTGCTAGTCTGCAGATTAGTCCTAGGGCGTTTGACCTAAAGGCCCATTTCGGTACCAGACGATCCTGACGCATTTGATGTGGGTACTGCTAGCTGACAGTGGGTTACAAACCAGAAAGCAGTACCCCAGTTTCCTTAATTTCTTTCGATAAGGCTACTTGGATCACGGAGATCCAGGCATATGCAACACGTTCAAAGAAACTTATTGCTTCATACAATTGTCATAGAAAATTTCGATCAATTACCGCGTAATCAGCTTAAGGTAGAACAGGCTAAAGAGGCCGTTGAACCTTAACCATTTTTTTGAAACTTTCGGGACTTCCATCTTTGTCAGTCAGCATTTTCGTTCACAAGCGCACAATAATGTTTTACCCCAATTACCGTGTTCATTGTATGAAACTATATGTAAGAGGATATAAACCTTAATCCGGGAAGTGGGCACTATTTAATGAACTAACTTCCTAAACATTTCAACGAAGATGCCTACCTGAAGAAGGGTGATAGAGGAATCTCTACCAAGGTCCTCGTAACCAGCGTCAAGCCTATGAACACGACAGAGAGAAAGCTCTCAAAGACTTCTGACCCTTCGGGTGATACATCCTCTAAATAGCGCTGAAACGACAGTGGCGCAGAGGAAAAACTCCTTACAGGGCGTAGAAATAATGCTTGATATGTATGCTCATCTGATACCCGAAATGGGGTTGTGATGTTTGGTTATATCCTTTGAAATGAAATGATTTGCGATTGTCAGCTATTATCTATAACAAAAGCTGTCTAATTTAATCAGTGAGTGTAAATATTCCCGATCTAAACTGGCAAGACAATGAGCACGTGGCCAAATGGTTCGAGCGTTGGACTTCTCATCAACAGTTCGCGGGTTCCAGCCTCGGATGGTGAATCACCTGTGGTTGGGTATGCCTGACTGCTGACGGTTACTAAGCCAGAAATGGCCATTCCAGTCGCCCTTGTTCGCCTGCCATTACTACTAGTAGCCACTTTCCAGTTGCAGACGGGGTTCGAGTGTGAGCCCCAAGGCAGAACGGGACGAATTAGTTCCGTTAGCGATCGGTGAACGTTCATCATCGATTGTGGCATACCGTCTACAAAAGATATAATGCTCATTTAAAACCAAACATTGCTTAATGAAAACAAAATGAAGGGAAATAAGGCAGTTCACTTGGACATTATCCCCTACCCTGTTTCGCCTAAGGCACGAAGTTCCGGGACTACAAAACCAAGAAACTGCATTGGTCGTGCACTCAATATTAAGAGTGTTTTAATGGGACAGCTCATTCGAAAATCTAACCGATACGGCTGGACAAAAAGTTTACATTCAGCCAGGTTTGAACAGCGGATCTACCACCGAGCTAATTCAGTCGGAATGCAAACCAAATTTGGTGTGATCGACGGTTTATCTTAAAAGGCTATAACAAATTCTAAAAGATTGAAAATTGCGCTTAGATCTGATAAGACTTTTTATCTGAGAGCAGTAAACAGAGTGGAAGCATGATCAACCCTTTCGATGTGAAGCACAGCTTCTCGGATAATCTTAACTTGCATGAGAAGCGTATGATAGAGTGACAGACATGCACTGGTCTCAGACTCCTCCTGAACTCTATATAAATCAGATTTAATTGACAAATAAGTTCGAAGCAAGTTAAATGCAGACAGGCCCCTCGGAAATCTGTCCATAGAAGCACAATTGTGCATAGGGGTTTCTGGTCCATACTGGAACTTGCGGGCACATAAGAGAACCAAATAACTGGATAATTTGACAGTTTGATCGTTGTTGCTAACGATGTTCACGGTGTACCCCGCAGCGCAGTGGAAAGAGGGGACGGCGACTTGAGAGTAAGATAGTTTATAGTTTGAGTCGACTTACGCAGCATCTGCGCACTCTCTCCTACTCTCCCACCTGGGATCGGTGACATTCCCATATTAGTAAGACCGGAGGGGTAAGAAAGCGACTGGGGAATATTCAGGCTGTTGTCGGACGTACTGGTGTTATCGATAATTAGAAATCATCCAAGTTTGAGTTTGTCCAGTAAAGAGTGTGTATGCGGTCACTGATTATTGTTCACACTAGGACACTATAACTATCCCAATAGTTCAACTGGTAGTCTCCTGGGCTGTTCAACATCGAATAGGACACTTAAGTTGACCGACAACAACAAGGTATGCCTAAGAGCATTGCACAGCAAAAATATTTGGATTATTTTCCCTTTAATTGTGCAGTTTACTGGTTAATTTTATGGTACTCCCCAAAAATCTCTGACTTTGAAGGTAAATACAGTCACTAAAACCTTTTGAAAATCTCAAAGATCTTACACTCTCGGAGCAATGAAGACAGAACAGTAGGCAATCACGAGTTTAAACCCGCGCACATCTAGAGTGGGTAACTCTTTTGCACATCATTTTAAAATCCCTAGGTAGGCATGATACTAACATAATACACATGTTTCCTTACCTTAGAAATTAATGCTTATGTATTAATGCACACATCCTCTTCTCTCCTGCGCCTAAAAGTTCGTAAGTTGTAAGTTCGCATGAAGAGGAGTGCCTGCATTCTGAAGGGACCATTACTACCAAATGCTTTTGCGGAATAGCTGTTTTCAGACAGCTATTCGACCTCATTTCCCCTTGCCTCTCCCCCATACTAGTGGAATTGAAATGGGCACAGTGGCTGTGGTAGCATGAATCAGTGACAATCGTGTGCCACTCATGGGATCCCCTCCTAAAATCAGAGACAACCGTTTCTCTTTTAGCACATTCTGGTTGGCCAGAAAAGTGCACAGGATCAAATTAACCTAACGAATAGGAGTATGGCAATTATATTCAGTTGAACTACGAAGATATTCGAGTATTACTTGGCGTGCGCTGAGCATGCCTGCTTGAGGCCTAAAAATTCCGATGCAAGCTAACAAACCCTGAAGTTTGAAATGACTCAAGTGGTTTACAGCATTCAGTACATCTAATAACCCGAACGAAGAGTATGAAAGGCTAAAAATCAGCAATAATCTAGTTTTTTTTGTGAACCTTGCCACAAGGAAGTCTGGGTTCATTTTCTCTCAGTAAAATTTTTAACAGAATAGAGAAACTTCGGCATCCGTTTCATCCGAATTACAAGCCACTGGCTTGGGGGGGAGGGGTAAGTCTGGCCCTGTTTGTACTGCCATGATTTATAATTTATTCTTATTTCTTTGTAATTTGGCCTGGGCTATTCAAAAGTTTTCCTTAAACCTTTCGGTAAGATGCCTGGAATACCAAGATAGACTGGTGTAAAAATCCAATTCATCAACATCCCTCGCGTGGGCCCGGATGGTTGGCTTATTCCCATCGCCTGGGTATCGGTGGCGGGGCAATTAATAACGTTTACTTACACAGGAAGCTAGCTGAAGCGAAAAGTGGATAGTCGTCAGAATACGCAGGCCTCCTTTTCCACATTCATAGGTAGGGAATACACCGTACTAATAATGGGATAGCTATAAATTTCGTCTCTCAGAGAGGGGGGAGAATGGAGCGAAACTTCTCAGTGAAGTTAGTAAAAACACCGCCGCCCTGTCTTTGGACTTCCATTGCGGAGCGAGAAAATAGACTACCACTTGATCTAAATTCCCGAGACCCAGAAACCTTTACTTTTAAACCGCAGGTTGGCTGTACGCCGATTGTATTACCTTTCGTTCCTGAAGTAGAAACAATATATTTTAAACACAGGCCTCCGCCTTTAAAGAGGATTGCCAGTTACATTGTCTATAATTGCGGCTTCAGTGGCATTTGGTTATTGTTTAACTTGTCCACATCAATTTTGTCCTGGTCCTCTAGGTAAAAGTTGGCAGATTATTTAAAAAAACAATATTTAATGTGCCTTTTTAAACCGTTAACATTTTGATTACGCTTTCCAGCAATGAGGTGGAGACTGTGATGGACCTTTTAGTTTAGCGGACGTTGTTTTCTTAACCCCTTCTTAGGATCTAAGCTCAAACCTAAAGTATTTAGCTTTACAGGGGGTCTAAAACGATGCCCGAGAGATATGATTAATAATAAACTTCCGTACATATTTTGAAATCTAAGCTGTCAACCTGTTGTCAAACGATTTGGGTACATACCGCTATTGCCTGGACATATTAAGAGGAAATTCAAAGTGAAAACTTAAACTATAGTCTTTATGGTCTGAATAATAACCTCTTTTAGCCTTATTTTACATTGTTGTTTAAATTGTTTCTGTTTTCACTTAGAGAAGAAAAACAGACAAATGATAACTGGAAAAAGGTTTTCTCACAAAGGGATTCGGTACACAGTAGTCCCTCACCACTTTGTGGTTTGCTTTTCGCGGATTTGCCGGTTTTCTCCTAGGGCACTTTCTGCGAATTTGCAATATTCCGCGGGATTTTTTATATCTTCATTATTTTCTTACGAATAGTTAAGAGTGTAGAGTACAGTGTTTAAGAGTATAGAACGTATTTATACGTGTTGGAATGATGAATAAGTTCTATGACTGCGTGAACGGCTTGTTGAGACTTACCATACATTTTAAGAGTTTAGAGGTTTATAAAACTTAAAAGCTAAATAAACTACCGCGCGGAAAGTTGAATTTTTCGAGGGTCACGAAAAGTAACCCAAGCAAGATTAGAGGAATTAAGGTGATTTTAACAATATAAATGCGTTGTAAATTGTGTTTCCATACTTATGGGGCCACCATATCAGGGTGTCATTAATTTTTCTCCCAGTATGGCAAAACGCATTTTATTTATGCTAATTATGGAGCTTATTCTTTTTGGTTCCTTCAGCGCGTACAGTTTGCATACACATTTTCTATTTTGAACGGTTCCCTAAGTTAAATAGAATTTGTTATTCTAATTAAAAAACTAAACTGAATCAAACCACTTATGGGTACAGATTTTGAAAGATCCCTAAGGAGAAACATTTTTTCTGTCAACATGATTCCAAGGCAACTTCCCCTCTGGCAGCTGGTGTAGAAGATCCTATTCATTCCTAGCAGTAAATATCAGTCTAACTACTTGAGCATTGAAAACTTCGCCAACTCAAAATTTCGGTGCTGTTAGTATTATGCCTTTTTATATTGCAACTTCTGCTGCCCTATCACCTTACCATGCTAAGAATAAAGATTTTTTGAACAAAATGCACACTTAATTCCGTTTTTATCAGTTGAAGCGCGATGGTCTTAAGGATTTCTTAAAATATTTCACCACCCGACTTTTAGAGCCACATGTAACATTGAAAAAACATGTGAATTCCTAAGGGAAAGTTCCCTTAACTTCCGCGTATTTATTTAAAGGCATGACAGGTGGAGATTTTCTGCACCGTTCCTCCCTGTTCATGGGAGGTACAATAAGGGGTGCACTTGTCTGATTTATTAATATCGCTTCCAAGTGAACGCTCTGAAACCTCGACATGCATCATGCGGTCGTTTGACAATACGATAGATTCGAAATATAACTAAGAAGCACCTAAAAATCAAGGGAGGTAATGGTGATAGTAATAGGGCTGCAAACTCAGTGCTGGCAGCCCCGAAAGCGATCGCATAGTCGGGAAACCTCCCAGGTATTGGGTGCCGACAGTTCAACCCTCACAAACGACGATGTCCCTGGGATCAGCAGTGGCCCCACAGCCGAGTGCTTAATCGGATATCTGAATACCACGAAGAGGCATCTCAACAATGAATACTGATTATGACAGCAGCAACGGGGACTGTCAGACACACACAAAGGAATTTCAGATAGACCATGCGTCCTCCATGGGAAATATAGAAATTGTGAAGAGCTCCATCTACTCCATCCGTTTCCATTCACCTGTGAACCTAAACCCCACCTGCACAAACGATGTGCTCAAGTATAATTAACAAACAAACTGTTCCGGTGCTCGACCAACCTTCTCCTGGATTCATGAAAATATGTGGAACTTGTACCTTCGCGCGCCTTCACAAACCATTACGGATGGAGATTAGTCGCTTCGTAACCCGTATATTATGAACTCGGTCAGCAGACTTTTGCACCGACCGGATGAATTTGAATACGAGGGCTGGTGAGCACGGTGTCGACAGTAGCCCAGAATGCGAATATTAGGTTGAGGGGAATGAGAATTATAAACAGAGAAGCAAGGCCTGAATTGGAGGCGAGATCGGTTGGGCGGAAAGAATCGAGAGTGAAGGAAAGGAGGCAGGCAGATGCGTAAATGAGGTAAAAAATGGTAAAATATAAGGAAATGCCATATCGGACGATGTATCCGCGTCAGCATAAGGCAAAGGCCTTGCGGAACGTCATTACGTTCAGATAGCTAGGTGACGGTCACGGTATTCGGCCTGTGTGAAAGTTGTGAAGCAGCAGTCATAATTCGCGTCCTTCGAGGGAAGCCGGGAGGCGCAACCTCGTGTGAACAGATTCGCTTCCCGGCAGCGTCAATAATGTCGGCTTCATCAGTCACCTTTTTGCGTTATAATTCGTTTCTTTGCCCCGCTGGAACCTGGTATTTGCACATTTCTGCCCAGCCTGATCACCACCCAAGTGAGGCGGGGCGGGGGTGCGGGGGTGAGGAGGTGCGGAAGTAAACGACAAGGAGAGAAGGATATGCTCGCTTTTTCTCACACTCATTTTCCGTCCTCTGATGGACCGATTTCCGGCCCAGCAATGGCACCTTCTCCCTGCGCCTGCAAGGGCGGCGCCCATGCCAACGTACTTGTATCCTTGTCGTAACTCCACAAGTCTGTACCGACTATTATTAAAAATACCATCTGCTTTTGTATATCTGGGGAAAAAGTCGTCTGTTAGTTCATTCAAACCGCCTCCGCAAGCAACCTAATGTTGAACCCCTATTTCAACCAATTCAAGTCTTCTTTTCGGAATTTATAGGGAGCTAGCATCCAGCCGGTCTAATGGGCTATTATGTAACTCTTTTGGGGAACAGAGTGGCGCTTTATATTTACTGGAGCAATTAATAATTGGAAGAAATTAATGTACGTCATCTTGGAGCGATACCTAGAAGCAACAACAATTTGAAGCAAACTGGAACCTATCTAATTATATCTTACAGCCAACAGTTTTTTGGCTAAGATTAGGAACCCTCCAATAATAAAGGTGAACATCCAAGAAGAGAATATATTCCTACGTTTTAGTCCTAATCACACATTTAACCGGTATGGATGACTCGTATGATCGCCCAATCAGGACATAGGAATGGGAACCGCCCACAATGTATGTGAATTTGTACCCAACTCCGGGGCACTTAGGTTTAGAGTTTTAGGATTGGTTAGGGTCAAGGTCAGAGTTGGAGTTAGGGTATGGAGAGTTAAGGTTAAGGTTCATGTTATCCGCATGGTCTAGGTTTAGAGTAGGGCTAGGGTCAAGATGAAGATTATAGTTTATTTTAATTTTAGGGTGAGTGCAAGGGTTAGGTTTAGAGTTTTAGGATTGGGATTAAGGTTAGGGTCAAGGTCAGAGTTGGAGTTAGGGTATGGAGAGTATGTTGAGAGTTAAGGTTAAGGTTCATGTTATCCGCATGGTCTAGGTTTAGAGTAGGGCTAGGGTCAAGATGAAGATCATAGTTTATTTTAATTTTAGGGTGAGTGCAAGGGTTAAGCCACAAAAATTTTAACCCTTCCGAAATTTACTACAAAATTCATCTATGTTAAATGGGCGGGGCGTTCATGTTCCCATGTCCTTATTAGGCTGCCATACAATTCATACTTACCCATTAACCTTCACCCTTAGTATGTGAAATACTCCACGTTTCAGGCTCTTGGTTTTAAATACTTAAACTCTAAAATATATGTTACTACTATCGTTCAAGTTTGGGTCAAGTTACTGGAATGTGAACCCCCTTAATCCGAGAGTCTTGCTAATTTCCATGGAGATTAGGGTCACTGCTAGGACGGAGGTTAGGATAAGGGTAAGGCTTAAGTCTAGGGTTAATGCTGAGCTTTGGGTTAAGGGTAGTGTTAAGGTTGGTCTTAGAACATGGGAAAATTAGAACTTCCTCGGTTCCTATCCTGGTGTCTTCTAACGTCCGCTGCTAGTATTTTAGTTATTTGTTTCGAACATGAGCTGCAGAAAACTTGTTTAACTTAGTTTAAGCTGACTTGGGGTCAAGTAAGTCTCAGATGGAACTTTTATCGCCTACAAATTTTGAACTTCAGTCCGTGGTCAGAGAGGGGAAATACGCATCTCTTGGAGGGATGCACGCTTCCTGGAAAAAACGGAAATGCCCAGGTATCGACTACAAAAAGAGGCATAAAATGTCGGAACTTAATCGTTGGTATAAGAGAAGTCGGATATCTTGCATTCAGTACATTGCCCACTACAGCCTTTATGTAAATAAACTACGCTCTTTCTCACAAAGTCACCATTTCACCACCCTATCCTGCAAGCTCAACTGCGATATTTCACCCCTGGTGATTGACAAGGAAAACTAATCTCTTGGCTGCGATTTCGTGTTCACGTGTATCCTAAATGCATTATACTGTAGGGCTTGGTACAGCATCCACCTCGCTTTCTTTTTACACTTCCATTAGGCTCAAATGGCAGAACAGAAGTTGGGAAACCAGAGCATGGCGTAGGTTCAGTGGCTTAGATGAATGAACTCACTTCTATGCCTCCTAGGCCTACAAACCAGACCTCGGGTAAAGAGCTTCAGGAGCCTCAAGAGCGTTGCAATAACGAACGCACCGAGAAGGAGTCATAACAGCCCGACCCCCAGTCCAAAGGAGGACGGAGATATCTCCGCAGTCGACAACCTACCAAGCGACGAACTTTAATGAGCCCGTCTTATTACAGCGCGAAAATATGCGCTGAACTCGAGCTTGGATCGGTCATGCTCGCTATTCCCCAGTCCTCCACTACGCACCAGTGGTGACGAAAATTCAGGCCACCTGGAGTTGATATTCAATGTAATGACCGGCATGGCGTAAAAGCTCTGTAGAAGGAGCGCTGCACGCATGTACCCGCCTGATTCTGGTACTTTGTGAAATACTGGCCCTAAGAGGCTCGCCACAGGCCTGCATACTCTCTCTCTCTCTTTGATCTCGCTGGAAGACGCAGCTTGTTTTGAAAAGCCAAACGTTCAGCACTAGCATTCTGATGTCCTGCTTATGTTTGCATAACCCGAATTCAAGTCAAAGATACTTTTTTTAACATGAAGATAGTCGATATACACATTTTAGGTAAAATTTGAAAGACATATTTCCTAAGAGTGTGGATTTAACCATCAGGTTACTTCTCTTTTAACCTGTTTGAAGACGAGCAGTGCGTAGTCCCGTTCAATATTCCCATCTGTCTTCGGTAAATTAAATGTCAGCAGAATCTGAGCCATTGTCCGTTGGGGAGGATATGCCTATGACTAGCATTAACAATGGAATAAGCGTTTATGTTTATCTGACCTGTCAATGGTATTAAAAGTGGCCAATCGCAGGGGACTGTGGCTTCTCAAGCGTCAAGTTTAAAAGCATCTAAGGCCTTAACAGTTTGGTGGCTTCACTTTAAGGCTCTTCCTGTTGAGAACTCTTGAAAGGACGAAACTGCTCTTGACAGACGTTTGATAGTAACGAGAACGGACCTGAATGCTTCTTAGAGTAAATAAATTCAGGGATTTGTCGCACCTGCGACTTGACTATCGAGAAGG
Source organism: Schistocephalus solidus (assembly GCA_017591395.1). NCBI lineage: Eukaryota > Metazoa > Platyhelminthes > Cestoda > Diphyllobothriidea > Diphyllobothriidae > Schistocephalus > Schistocephalus solidus. The sequence continues at coordinate 129,966 of WEDG01003912.1, forward strand.
CGACAACTGGGACTGTTTAAAAGTAATTTCAACATATACGAAACAGTTTGTCTGAAAATTCGCCTAACAAACCGTTTTCTTTTAATCCAAGTCTTTTATTGAACGATATACGGCAATGCAGTTTTATTTATACGAAATTCTTTACGTTCCAACCTGTGGGAGCCGATATTTCTATCGAATTTCAGACTATTACTGGGCCCTCAAAGGTCTTCAGCTACAATTCTCAAAGTAGGCAACAAGACTGGATACTTCTTTACATGAGCTCGAATACTTGCCACGTTTTCATTCTGGGTACAATAACGGCCCACCTAGCTTGTATTTTAAGACAATAAACTGTAAAAGAGCGAGCCTCCACAAATCCATTAAACAGGGAATTTATTAGATCACGGTCACTGCTGTAAAATTTTGCGTATCAACCCCAAATTGAACCTATGTTTTATCTCTTATCACCCGTTGTCTGCTATTCGATTAACCACTTTCCAATCGTGAAGGAGAAGGGATCGCCGAAATATGATTTCCTTTCTGTCCCTTGCTTTCATTGCAGAATGTGAAAAAAATTTTTAGAAAGTCTACGGCATGACTGATTGTCCCATTAGCAACTTTACTGGCTCAGAAGTGTCCTGATCTTTCGCCCATTTCGTCACTGGTCGGAGAAAAACGGAGACGGGTCAATAACTAAGTTCAACTTGTTCGGACTCATGGCTGCAAGGAAACTAATATAACTTAACTCAGGAGTTGCACATGCCACCTTAAACTCGGACCACTGAGTGCAGTAAATGGAGACCAACGAAAAAAATAAAGGAATAAAATATAAAACTGCAGTTCAGTCGTTCCACGCGTAAAGCATTCACGCGTAAAGGGCACATGAAAATCCGAATCTTGCTGTAATATTAGTAAAGGCACCACCACCGATTACGAAGGACAACTCACATATCAAGGTGCGTGATATTCTCAAAAACGAATCAAAGCGATAGGCGAGAATCGAAAGGCGCAAACGCGTTAGTGCTGCAACCTTGGGACTACCAGCTTATCAAGAGGGTGGTGAAACGCAGTTGGCGAACTCGGCTGCACTGTCAGAAACCTACTTGATTTCCCTCTGAAACCAGCCAACCAGTACAGGTCCCGTAGACGTAGTTGGGCTACAGTAAACGGTGCCCAGGCACAGGGACGTGAAATAAATTAAAGACGAGGAATACAGGCAACCCGGTCATACCCACTTACTTGATTTATCTCGTCATAAATTTTGATACGCCTACCCGGGATTTGACTCTCAGACATCTTTATCACAGATTAAAGTTTTAAGCCGTTCAGACACCAAAGGTTTTTCGTTTGAATTGGTGGCAGTAAGACGCATGGCCCGGAAAAGCGGAATCCAAAAGTAATCTGGGCTATAATTGGGTACACCAACTACGCCCTCAATCAGCTATATTTTGAAAGACGGATTGAACAAAGTGAATTAAATTTATCCCAACTGTCCAATTAATCAGTACTTGGTGGTGACGGCTGAAGCTTGGTTTCCGGGTCACCAGGAACAAATTAATTTAATAGGATATAATTAAGGCGCGTAAGATATCGGCGGTGGTCCTGAAACACTCTTTTGCATTTCTCTTGTCTTAAATCTATACTATATCTACCAATACGAAGTGATAAGCATTAATATTAAATTTTATCTTTGGATGAAGCACTCACAACTCATGGTTTTGCTGTGGACAATAAGCAGTCAATTCGAAATATGCTTTCTACTCATAACTGATGGGTAATAGCCTACAGAGGACTGCAATTCATCCTCTCAGGAGAATACAGTGACGAAATGAAGACCCTGTTTCATTTCAACAATTTCAGTTTCATTTTTAAGTAACCAATAAGCGCGGGTTATGATTGTTTCCCTTCCAATTTTTTTTTATCCGGGGATGTCCTCTGTAAATTAATTGGGTTGTAGCCCAAAGGTGATGCCTACGAAGACAGGCGATAGTGGACTAACCACTTCTGGTTTATTTACCTTCGTTGCCCGAATATTCACAATCCAAGGCAACATGGCCTTGCTACGCAGCGTTTCCTTTCCTATAAAGAACTCAAAAATTGATTCAGTCAATGGATTGGTCCAAAAATAAACAGCATTTATACCATGGAATTCAGTCATTACTCGAAAGATGGGAAAAGGTTAGAGCTATCAACTGAAAGTACTTTGCATAAATTACATTCTCCATTTATTAATTACAAACGTTTCTTTCATAAAAGCACTGCAACTTTTCCCACTGTAGGTAAGAGAACGAGCCTTAGCCTGAGACGCATGAATTTTTAACATTATGAGGAAGATGATAAATCCGAAACACTTGGCTTGACCGTTTGAGAATTGTTTGGAATTCTCTAAATAACCAAATTTTATAAAAAAAATATATTTCATGCTTTCCGTTATCTATTTTCAAGAAGTGAAAATGTTTTATAAAATGACTACGAAGAACAAATTTGTCATATTCCTTTTGAAGAACAATAACTGTAATGTAATGATGATAGTGGGAAGTTGTACACTACTCAATAGCATCGTGTTTTATTGAAAAAAATAAAGGAAAACTAACGAGCCAGAATAAAGGTATAAACACGAAAGTACCTACGATACTTAATTCTTTTGTGCTCTTGTGAAGGATGCATTTAGAATTCAGCGGCATCGTTAGAATATCAACAGTTGTACTGCGTAAAACATGTATAGTTATGTGTACATATAAGATAATAATGTTAGGAAAATGATCTGAAAGGCTGAAATGGCCATTGTGGGCCTATTTAGTGTCGTGAGTAGGTCTGAATCTGTGTCAGGAAGGCCAAAGGACTGAACTCTATTCAAGTTATTCATTAAGCCAGGTTATTTATTTGTTAACCTTTCGACCTGTAAGGTGAAACTGCTAAAACTTTTTACTCCCTGCATTTTGTGTTTTGACCGATTGTATGCCCAGGGTTTTGTTGAAAGTTTGAAGGTGATGGAGCCATTTTCGAGTTGGTGGAGATCAAAATTGATGCTGCGTTCCCAGGAAAATGAAGTAGATCATCCTCAAGTGTATTGAAATGGCATGCTATCCCCTTTTCCTTTTTCGGCCGCTTTATTTGAGTTACACAAGAGGGCAAAATACATGTGGATTTTATTCAACCTTCCCCGGCCATTTTGTCCGCATGCTAGCCGTCACGTACTGAATCGAAGCCAGAGAACCCCCCCCCGTGGGTCGGACGATGGCTTCTTACCCACAGAAATAATAAACTTTTCACAGGCGCTGACAGTTGAGAGGTCGGCAGGATATGTACTTGTTTTTCTTCTTCGCCCTCTCCGGTCACTTAGACTTTAAAAGCCGAACTACACACATGCCCACATGACCGAATACAATCGCGAAAGTAGCATCAGGGAACTCGCACTGTCTTCAAGGTCTACCCTCGTGCACTCCCCACTGCGGCTGGGCAGGTAGGAAGATCGCCTGCCAAGTAAAAGACGGCTGAGTGACAGGCCTGTGGGAGCCAAGCGAAAACCGAAGGCTGGACAAACCTATTCACCTGTGCCACAGCCTTGCCGGCTTACGGATGGACAGCAGACAACATAGATCGGACGGTCGGGAGTAGGGCGTGCGAAGGGACGCGGCAAGCGATGGGGGGAGGGGGGGCGGAGGAGGATATGCTGACAAAACCACCTCCCATAGTGTCACGGGGCGTGCGCGTGAGTGCGTCAGAGGGGACGGGAGCCCCATTTGAAAGGTTCTCGTCGCACTGCGTCCTGCCATTATCACCTCAGCACACACATGGCAGATAGTGTTGACAGAGTGAAGGAAACCTTTAACACGGCTTCTAGCGCTAGTCAAGTGGCGGTGCTGTTTGGGATAAAGTTTTTGCACAGATGACGGCAGATCGATGCGTGGGCAGTATATAGTACACACATGTCCCGTCTTGATGTATGTCATCCGCCGAAAGCATGAATCACACATGTTTCAATCTCAATGAACCTCGGTAGACTACCAGTCAAATGGTCATGCCATACTAGCCAGGCACACATATTATTAGACAAGAAGGTCTGGAAAACATATCCGACGATAGTGCACGAAGAATAGTGCATTCTTCCAAAATGACCGTTTCAAACAACTTTCATCATTTTTCCTATTCCGGAGATAACTGCCACACTAGAATATATTTTGCGAATTATAAATAGGAATAAGAAGTGCATATGCGAGTACGAACACCCCAAATACATTTATACAGTAACAGATTGATTGAATATCAAATGTGTTACCAGACCGTTATCAAGGGAGGGGGAGGAATCCTGTAAAAAGCTCATTAGGTGGTTATGGTTAAAGACGTTGGCAAACTTTGGCTATTATAGTTTGAGACAACTCGTTGCCCGTCGTGCATGGTGTCATTCTTTACAGTCACAAGTTTGATGGGATGACGTTAACGTTTTGTCTTCGGGTTCTGCGTCGGAGCATGTAGGTGAGTAACGAGTAGGCAAAGCAGTTGCTAGTTTTTGTCACTTCATAATGCCTTTCGCGTCTTATAAAGCTATATTTCAGTTATCTATCGCAAATCTGTCGGTCTTTTGCCTGATTTTTTTTACTTAAGAACCTTTGAGCTATTTTATAATGAGCATAGGCCAAAGCCCATGGAAACATAAATTTTCTAGATTTTTGATGGTACTTGGACTATCGGTGTTTTCATGCTTGAAATTCGCCTTAATGTTCATCTAGATTTCGTCCGCATTCTATGCAGTTTCTTCACGCAATCCTCCAATTCGAACTATAAAATAAAGTTTTGAAATGGGTATAAATGAACCTCATAACCGAACGCTCGAAGTCATCATGAACTAAAGAAACAGATGGGAGAATTGGCTCCACAACTACGCAGTACTTACAGAATTTGGTTTATAAACAGCCTCATACAAGTGACAACTGTTGCAAGCAGTGTAGTAGCAGAAGCATGCTACATTTCATAAGTTCATTTACCAACCTGGACAATTGACTGGTGCACGCGAGAGAAGAGCTAGTGTAACCGATTCTGCGAGCTCAATTCCTCCGGCATGTTAGCCTTCGATGATTGACCGGCTTAGACAGTGAGTTTGTGCCTATTAGAGGGAAGAGAAGGGAAGTTCAACACTGGGCACTGAATCTCCATGGCAATCCACGCATACTCCTCCCTATGAACCATCTGACGCGTTTTTGAACTATTTCCATGTGCTAGAAACCGTGAATTGGAAGGCTGCCAACTGACGGACGAACTCGGCCTCCTCATAGGACGGTGTGTCAGACTGCAATTGCTTCTTCTTAGTGTTACCTCTACGGTACTCATGCTCAGTTGGCGTCCGAGCCGTCCATTTATTTATGATGTTAACTGATGGTTCATCGTATTCTGACAAGCCATGCGTGGCGCGCATATACGAGCCGTTCATCTCTCAGCCATTGGGCCCAATCATGCCTCTGACCTTCTCTCTCTCTCTCTCTCTCTCTCTCTCTCTCTCTCTCTCTCTCTCTCTCTCTCTCTCTCTCTCTCTCTCTCTCTCTCTCTCTCTCTCTCTCTCTCTCTCTCTCTCTCTCTCTCTCTCTCTCTCTCTCTCTCTCTCTCTCTCTCTCTCTCTCTCTCTCTCTCTCTCTCTCTCTCTCTCTCTCTCTCTCTCTCTCTCTCTCTCTCTCTCTCTTATGACACCGAACTGAGGTGAGTGAGGTAAGAGAGAGTACGGATACTACGCAAATTTGCTATCACGATAAACTAAGTCACGCGCAAGTCACCGTCCCTGTGCCCACATTGAACATCACACTTCGCGACGGTTGAAATGCCATTTTCTGTTTAACCGAAGCTTCAATAGTCTGTCATTTCAGCGTTGGTTCTAGTCTTGTTTCAGTTCTTCTAAGCCCATGTCAATCTTCATACCATTGCGTTGGGGACTAAAATCCAAAGAAATGGAAAACATTTTAATTCAGCAGTTTTAATAAACTTACCTCGTGCACAAGAAAGAACTTCTTGAAGTTTTTTTTATCAGCGTGGACTTCTCAGAAGTGGCGGACGATAGGGTTTGGTAGTTTAGATTTCGTCTGGGTAAGAATAGGTTACTTAAGCCGCCTGCGCTTAAAATACATTTTTAACGAGTATATGTGTTTAAGAAGGCCTGGTGTGGTTTATTATTTCATAGCTACCAGAAGAAGCGTTCTGTGTTTTAACTATTACATTCATATAACGAAATGCAAAAAGCTTTGTAGTCGAATATTTGTTAATAAAATATCTTTTATTTACTAAGCTTTGCTTTTGCTTATTTTTTAAATAGCTCGCCCAATTTTTCTGCCTAGGAAAATATATTTGGCCAAAATTCATTTATTTTTTCTGTTTTCCTGCCCAAATTTCGCTGCTTCTCCACGGTGAAGCCCTGCCCGTAAAACCCCTATTATCAGCATTTCCGTTTTACACGATCCTGCGGATATTGGTCGCTAAGGGACTTACATAAAAGTCGTCTGGAAGCTCTCTAAGCTTCTAACCCTACATTCTGCACATATTTCGGAAATCGATCGATTTGATGACTATCTGCTGTTAAACGTATAGCAGTTTGCTGTGTAGCTCCGAAGGTAATCATTAGCTTTTTTCAAAACCGTGACAGCGAATGAAATTGCTATTTAAAAATATAAAAATTCCTGCACATATAAAAATTCCTGCACATATTTCGGAAATCGATCGATTTGATGACTATTTGCTGTTAAACGTATAGCAGTTTGCTGTGTAGCTCTGAAGGTAATCATTAGCTTGTTTCAAAACCATGACAGCGAATGAAATTGCTATTTAAAAATATAAAAATTTCAGATTAAAAAAATCACCTGGAGTCCGGTGTGGACAGAAAAGTTGCAGTGGTATAAAATGATGCTTACTTTGTGGCAAGAGAAGCCGAAAATGAATTTTTTTAGTCAGTATGAACTCGAATTTCTGCCCATGTAATCGTTAGCAAAATGTTTTAAACATTATCATATTTTTTACTTCAATTTTTGAAGACCTTTACCTTGAAGGAGAAACTCCTATTTGAAATACGGCAGTATTTTGGGTTCGCCTTGATCTATTGCTGCAACCTGAAAGTATTTACATGCAGAAGAGAATGAGGCGATTGTTGGGATAGGTATAATTTACTCTGCAGTTCTGGCAGAATAAATCATTGTCCACCAACCGGGCATGGCACATATGGAGTCGGTAACTTTGTGCCCCAGAATGCAGAAATCGTAGCCGATTATTGAGTAACTCTCGCTCTCTCCCCTCTGTCCAGTTTCACCTCGGGGCAGGGAATAAGCAAAGTAGCATACAACCAAAATGACATCTTCATGATAAAAAATCACAGAGTGAGTTTAACCATAACGTCCCTGGTACATTCAAAGGCAAAAAATGGCAGCGGGTACTCAAACCCGAACTTCAAGAAATGAAAACCTGGCAGAATCCGCGGTCGCTTCGAGGGATATCCTGTTCGAATTATACTGTAGGTTAAGACCATTTCCTCCTGACTTCACGAGAGCTTTGCAAATACGAACACACCGAGGTTCTACGCGTATGTTGTGCGTTTTCAGAATTTAAAACACCTAAGAGTGGTACTCATTAATATAGGCAACATTCCGTTAGAATGCGCCCATGTGCGTGAGTTTGGAGATAGGTACCGACCTAGAGATTCTAAAGTTAGCTCATGTTTTGAAGCCATTAATCCTTGTGCCGTTTCTCCGTAGCTACAAATATTGTTTCCCAAAGGCTTATATCCTGATTTGGATGGTCGGTTATTCAACTTCCGTTTCTCCAATTCGTCTCACCCGAACCTGGCAGAGAAGTGCATGGTACCTTGCACGTTTGCGTGGTTTGGTCGTTTATCTGCAAAGTTCCCCGCTGAGGACCAGGTGATTTTGGTTGGGCGCCCCTGGGAGGGGTGGGGGGTGTGGATGCACAAAACTACGCAAATAAAGCACTCAACCAGGGCCTTGGACGCGGGGAAGGGGGGGGAGTGAGGACCACGAGCCGTGGGCACTTTGACGGTCCACGAAGGGAGAAGAAGGGTCAATTTAAGGAGCTAATTTTAGCGGGTAAGCCATTGACTTCGCAAGCCAGTGGGGTGAGCGGGAAGGCGGCGCCCGAGAATGGTCAGCCGTACAGGCCCAAACGGCAGCACTTAGAAGTAGATCAGGGGGTAATTTTATCTGTATGACTACCGATTAGCGGGACGAAAAAGGGATGCGGCAAATTGCTTCACCTTTCATTGATGTCAAAACATCCCGCTTGGCGCGGGTGGATTTGACGTAGAAACCTAGAAGATTTATGCTGTTTGTTGATGTTCTCTTAGCACATGGATGTATCTTGAAGTTTCACCGACTTAAAAGGCAGGAAGGGAGACTGGATATGCTGTAAGACTGGATAAGTTTTTCGTTGACTTTAATTTAAGCTGAATTCTCTTATCGTGTTAAAATAAATGTCGTTCACCCGTGCCTTTGATAAGTTTTCTCAGCCAGTACAAAATCCTGTCAATATCACCTCCACTAGCGCTAGATGGTAAGGATATTATATGTGAAAACGAATAATCTGACCACCGGTGAATTAAACCTTTGAAGGATATCTTGCTTATATCCATTATTGTACAAGAAAAGTTTCAGAAACCCAATCAATTATGACATGGTTATTACGGAATCTGCCAAGATGAAACCTGCACCTGTCTCCAAGTGAGATGGTTAAGTACACTAATTGACATGGATCTCCATACTGCTAAGGGAAACTAAACGGCGAATCTTTGAGATGCTTGTCAGGGCAACAATTCCAGGCCTTTTTGTTGAGTCAGAAAGCGCAGTATTGCTACGAACCTCTGCAAGATCATGCAATAATATGCTTGTTCGCCAGTAAATTGTACTATCCGGTACTCAAAATTTCTGCTGTTTCCGAAACCCTTCCTGCTACTATCAGGAAGGTATTAATCTACCTTAGGAAAAAGGTAGCACCAATGATGTTTAAGATACGTTTCTGTTTCTTCTGAACAAGAATGCATACTTCTCTTGAATTAGTTATAATGAGTGGATGCAATTACAGCTTATATGCACTCTGGGGTTGTTTTATATTTCAGGAAAAGCTTATCTATTACGGGCAAATTGCAGTCATACTGGTTTATTCTAGATACTCCGTTCTACTCCAATTGATTTCGACTAGGAAAGCGGAGCAGACCTTACTTTTATCTCAAATATAATGCGTCTCCCACTATTTTTGATAGATTTTTGCAAAAAATGCGGTATAATTCGAGTAAGCGATAATGCCTCAACTGTTGAAAGGTGCCTTCTTTTCAAAGAGCAACATAACTGCGCTTCAACTGATGCTTTAGCCTGAAATATCCCACAAAATTCAATGAGCATTTTAGGCTGGCGTTTCAGCATTCAAGAAGTCAATTTACACCGAAAATTTCTCAACCATGGTGCGCTTCTTCCAGGCCTTCACAGGCGTTGCGGCAAGTAAACCACCTAGCTCCTCGTATGCGCCCTCTGATTGGACCACAGGAGTAAATGAGGACAAAACACATTTGCATTGCGTGGCTCGGTTAACATGCATATGCCGTCTGCTTATCTGTGAGCAGTGGAACCCGCATCAAATGACACCTATTTTGGTGCCAATTCACAGTCTAAAGTGGTGAAACCGAACACCGTCTCTTCGCGGTTTCACATGCACGACAGCAGGGTGGCCGGAAATCAGCGTTGCCATTTATAGACGCCTTGTAGACGGTCAAATTGCGTGGTAATGTTGCCTTCTTTCTCAGAATCGTCAGAAAAAATGGCCGCTTTCTGGTGTTCTTTGGTAAGCAACGCCGCAAAACCTCGCCTTATATGACGGAGTCATGAAGGCTAGTATCTATTAAAATAAAATCCAAGGCATTTGATCTTCAGCTGGAAGCTCTGATTTTTCAAGTCGTTTCGGCCTACCTTGAACTTATATATGCGCAGATGATATGCAATCAACGGACTAATCTTGAAGCTGAAAGAACTTTAAACTTCCGACGGTAGGACACGGGAATAGGAACCCCGCGACACAGACAACTATGCGCTAAATTAGGGAGAGATTAGGGTTAGGACTCAAACCAGCGTTAGAGGTAAGGCCACGGTTCAAATTAGGTTTAAGTTTGGGGTTAGGTGTTTGGTTAGGTTTTGGCTTGGCATTTGTGTTAAGGCTAGAACATGGTATTAGGTACCTTCCTGTAATTTTGGGAGAAGCCACCTATATAAAAGAGGAGATCATATTCTTGTGTCTTACCTTTTTGGCAGTAAATAAATTTCGCAATGTAGCTTCGGAATTTACGGAGGTGATAGGTGAAAACCAGTAAACAAAGTAAAACATGCATCAGAGGTCTAACGCACGTCCTTTTGGTAGATATCGTTTATGTGCTCTCCTCCTCTGGCAGACCAGGGAAATAGGAACGGCCCCTACTACAGATAAATTTGCGCTAAATTCCAGGAAGAGTGTGGTTAGGGTTAAGGTTGGGATTTGTGCTGAGGTTACGGTTAGGAAACGGGAATAGGTATGCTTCCTAAAATTTAGAGGAAGGCTACCTGTAGAAGGTGAATCGTTACTAGTCTATTGTCTTCCTGGGGTTGGTGGTGCATATAACAGATTCATAACTCTACTTTGATTGTAATCTTGTTTTGTTTTTAGAGTGGAATTTAAATGGGGAACAGAAAGCAAACAGCAATCTGATTAATATAGTGAAGTAATTCTCATTTTTCTATGCTCCATCCTAGCAATATTTAAGTAAATGTTAAGTTAGAGTTCACCAGACAGACCACATGAGGATCATGGTTAGCTGAACAGGGCTAATGTAACGGAAAGAGGAGGCATTCTGATGCCAGAGATTCGGACACCAGCAGCCACTGAACGGATCCAACGCTGCCCATGCCAGTATACCTTAAAGCCACACCTCTACTCCTTTCACCAGTGGCAAGTCTGTCTTACGAGCTCACTGCACCACTCTGACTCACCTCAGACGACGACCTGTTGCTTACGACGAGGACGGTTGGAGACGCCATCCCCACGCAATTTGGCCATCCCACCCACAGCGCACCCAAAAAATTGCCTTCCCCTCTTCCTATTTTTCTTCCTATGCGGCACGATAGTTCGACCATCGTAGTCCGACGATGTCCACCGTATGCACCATGGAATGGTGGTACAGGGACGGTGACTTGCGCGTGAATGAGTTTTAAGTGATAGTAGCCTTGCGCTGCAGCTACCGCACTCTCTCTTCCTCCCCCACCTGAGCCCGGTGTCAAGACAGAGTCAAGAAGACCGGAGGCGGGAGACGACGCAGGTGGCTGGCGCGGCTGGGCCCCTTAAGTCGAAGCCGCCCTAGGCTCGCCACCACACCTCCATGTTCGGCATTTATTATGGGAGCGTAACCCGAATAACGCCTGCCGTGCCCTAATGTGGCCCACGTGTTGGTCCAACGCATCTACTACGTGGCCCGTTTAGGGGCACACACACGACAGTTCGACCGTCGTAGTCCGACAATGTCCACCGTATGCTCCTTGGGAAAGTGGAGCAGGGACGGTGACTTGCGCGTGAATTAGTTTTAAGTGATAGTAGCCTTGCGCTGCAGCTACCGCACTCTCTCCTCCTCCCCCACCTGAGCCCGTTGTCAAGACAGAGTCAAGAAGACCGGAGGCGGGAGAGGACGCAGGTGGCTGGCGCCGCTGGGTCCCTTAAGTCCTAGCCGCCCCTAGGCGTTCCACCACACCTCCATATTCGGCATTTGTTATGGGAGCGCAACCCGAATAACGCCTGCCGTGCCCTAATGTGGCTCCCGTGTTGGTCCAACGCATCTACCACGTGGCCCGTTTAGGGGCACTATGCGGCACACAGACGTGCGCACGGCGTTTCCAGCCCCTTGATACCGCTAGCTCTCCTGTGCGTTATGTTTTTTCTTCCTACTGGCCATGAGAACAGGAACCGCCCGCAACACACTTGGCTTTGAGCCCGATTTCAGCGCATTTAGGGATAGGATTTAGAGTAAGATTAGGGTTAACTTTCTGGTTAAGTTTAAGGTTAGGACTATGGCTAGGGTCGGGAGTATGCTTAAGGTTCAAGTTTGAGGTAGGACCAACTGTAGGTTTGGATATAGAGTAAGGTTAGGGTTAAGACTAAACCTATGGTTTGGGTTTATGTACGGGCTAATTGTGAGATTAGGACAAAGGAATATGTAACCTTTCTGGAAGTATGCACAGAGAGACCTCTATTACTTAAGCCGATCGTTCCTGTTCCCACGTCCTGTTTGGGGGACCATATAAATCATCCTTACCGTAACCTCTTTTGAAAAAGGTGAGAGGGCGGAAAACGCAAGAAATCATGTCGGATGTGGAATAAGGTAATTTACGCCCACGTATAATCTGGGACAAATAAGACAGTAGAAACATGACGGCGTTCGAAAAGCCTTTTTAATGTAATCCTCGGAAAAATTATCACCCGAACGTAAGGGTGTTATGCGGGATGCCAGCCAGCCAAGTCTTTCATTGTCACACAGAACTCAGATTTAGAATCTTTCTTTTCATTTTGGTTTATGCGCGGTTGAGAAAGGCACAGACGATTTTATTTGATTCCCTGGGTGCCGATGTCACAGGAACAAAAGTAAGTGGTTTATCAATGACTAAACGAGTGAAATCTAATTATCAGATGTAATCAAAACATAAGGATAACTTTTTTTGCAAAATTGTTATTTGAATCCTGACGATTTCGTAGTCCTTTGAATGCGTATTATTCGAAGCCCTCTGCACGGCTCCAAATGATTCCATTTTTTCCGTCAATCCTAGTGGAAAAACATACTTTTTATGGCCGGGAATTTAGGGCAATTAACGATATCGACTGCAATTCATAACTAAACCTAAAGCAATTTCGGTAATACGCGCACAGTAGCTGATTTGTAAGACTGTTGCTATTGCGAACAGAATGCAGGCTGATTTTTAGGAGGCTTACCCAAAGTGCTCAATGTCGAAGGAATTTTGACAAACGGTAAGTAAGAGAAAGATCACATCTTGCTTAACCCATTATATTATCTTGTTGTCGCCGATGGCACTAGCACCAGTAATTGATAATAGCATTCAGAAATAGAGCGGCTTAAACCAGAAGAAGATGCAAGAATAATGACCCCGAAACCCAGAATGAAAAAAATAAAATAAAGCTAATTGTTGCAAACGGAATTTGAAGACTGAGTAGGCAGTGTTGACTTATTTACCTGAACCAGTTTGTAAAACTCGTCGGCCTTGGTGGGATTCAAAATTGTGGCAGCAAGTGCAAGGAGCAGAATAGTTTTTTATTTTCGCGCTAACACGACTGGGAATAGGAATGCACCCTCCCCCTGTCTGTAATACAGGTGCTTTTGCACTAAATTCCAGGACCACTATTACGTGCCCTAATCATAAAATTAACCCTGAACCAAACCTTACCCTAACCTCACTTTCACCCTAAACGTAATCTCAGGATTAATTATAAATCCATTTTCCCTGAAATTTAGCGTAAAGTCACTGTATTGTGAGCGGTTCCTTTTCCCTCTCCTGTCGGGGAGTCAAACAAGAAACTCTACCATGAGAGGCTTTGGGTTCAGTCAACTCTTAAGCCACCTCAGCTACGAGGCCCCGACCGAGAGCCATGAGAGCAAGCAAATCTGCACCACTTTACCCACCCAGCCTCCTATTACATCTTCAGATGCATAAATGAGAGCGTTATGACATGCTCTGTCAGTCTTCTTAGCCTTCATTCACCAAGCTGTGACTGCTGTCCGCCTACGCCTCCCACAGACTACTGTGCGAATGACATAGGCGGGTGCGATTCACGCGAGACTTTGGTAAACACACCAGTACGAATCAAAACATTTATGATTTGGTCTCTAAAAGAGGCAACGACCAGCCAATAACCTTAACAAACAGAATAAGTGAGAGACCTATGAGAATGCGATGACGACGCAGTGGGAGTGATAGGGGTCGGAGTGGCTTCTGACACAAGAAGAAAGATGCTTGTCCGATGGGGGATGTTGCAACGACTACAAGGTTGAACGCGATAGCACCAGGAATCGCGAGTGAGGTCATGACACTCGAACTAACACTGAGGCTAGGAGCTTTTACCACAAGCTCTTAGCAGCAAAAACAAGATAATAATAGGGGTAGTTGCTGCTGATCGCTGACACGGAGCTTTGAGCAACACATACGGACAAATCTCCGGAAATCTAAGGACTGGTGGATTAGACCTACATTCATACACGCGCTGGTCTCCGTGGTCAATATCGTCTTTGATACCAGCTGTAGTATTAACAACGCGGGACGTCGCGGCTCTAGGGCCGACTAGATCCCATGCTTAGGCTCACGTTGAAGGAAAATTGAGTAAATGGCTTTATAAGAGGGGGGTGAGAGAGATCAATCATATTGCGAATCAGGCAAGCATTTAAGCTGCAGGCGCTTAATGTCATACAGCTTTACAGGCGAAAACTCGTATTCCCTTACCAATGAGCCTAGCAATTAATGCAAAACCTCATTCCTTAGAAGGACTCAGATTCCGGTACGGGATTGCGGCGTTTATCAGCTCTGGCAACCAAAGAATAAAATTCCTTGTTACTAAGCCAAGCCAACAGTTTCCCTCACAGGGGCAGTAAAATGTCCATTGGTGCATGGACGTAGAAAACTGGCTGCTTAAATTCGAAAGCTCGCTGGTCATTCCTATCATCAATTGCAGTCAACCAGTAATAGCTGCAACGAGAAATGACCGTGTGCGGCTTATTTGATATGGGAACCAAGTTTATCCCAACCCCAGGCCGAGAAAAGAAGGGAAAGGCCACTAGGACGCGAGATCGAGCCCAATGGCAGTGTGTTAAACTTCAGGCTCAGTGATGCCCAAAGTCCGGACTCCAGCCTCGCACATCACCGTCTGGGCTTGGACCACGACTGGATTATGCTAGCAAGTAAGGCCGAAAGTATCCTTTGAGTGCCACTGTTTCTGTCGGCAATACTTCGCAATTATTAATTCAACTGCATTTGCTTCTGCATTCGGGCTCGACTTGTGATTTCCATTACTAGGCAAGTTGTTTATTCTCCGACACACGGCACTAACTATAACTTAAAACAATTGCGCCACGGCTGACTAAATGCCATTTTTGAGCTCTGTTCCCCACCATGCCCACACAACAACCCTTTTTCGTAGTTGAAGAACACGATTATATCTTCAGGCTTACGTCGCAATGTAGACGAGATGTCCTCTTTGAGGGAATCGAAAAAACCTGGAAGATTGAGACCTCTTAATAGGTGCGTCAGACATTCGTTAAACCTGCGCTTTGTTCTTCAGAATAAACAGACTTTTACCTCTCTAAAACGTGAGTATAGGAAAACGGCGTCAAAAATCTACCCTGTTAAAAAAATACTTACTCCACCAGTAATCATAAACTGGAAATCTCGAAAAACGTAGAGGCTTTGAAAGTCGCTCGGAAAGATGTGCAGGGTACCAGTAGTTGCACTGTAAATTGTTTTTCGACGGTGAAATAAATACTTCCATGGAACCTTGTGAAGGGTTCAGGCGCAAGGGAGTCATTTTTCCCAGCCGCATCTAAAAGTACTTGAAGACACACGATGAAGGTAATTGAGAGTAGAATGATTATATCTGGCTAAATTCTCACCCCCAGTCCCACTCCAATACATAGGGTCAGTGAATTCACTATGGTTGCAATGCAGTCAGCTTAAGCGACAGAACCCTTATTAAACATTTTCCAAACAGTTCACAATGTGCCACAATAACCGATATTCTCGGGTAGATAATGATCAATTATTTTAAAGACAAATCCTTCTCAATTCTTCAGGGGTTATCCTATTAATTTGGACATACTCTTCTTAAAGGTAATTCAATACTATGTTTAATTGACTTATCATGTAAACTTGAGCTTGTTTTTGGCCGTGTAGCATGTTTCCATAGCACCTGCGAGTTTCCATCTTCAGTCCCATATCCGAATTTCCGCCCAAATATAACGTTCAGCTGTCAACCCACCTAATCTATTCCCCACCCGAGAAAAATGGCCAAACAACCTCTTTTTAAATGTTACTTTTGCCCCCGGAGCCGTGGCTCAAACCTCCAGGTAAAAGCCAAATATAAAAGAGTCAGTCGGTGGCATACAACTTATCAGTTGGCGAATTCCGCTGTTTCAAGGGGTGCGTCAGCTTGCGTGAACTTTGAACGTTTTCTCCCCGAGATCACCGGGAGTCCATTTGTTTACTTAAGGTTCACAGAAGCGTGAGGAAAGGCCTGTTAGGGCTGCCGAAATGCTGGCCTCGCAGTACCATGACGAAGCCGAGAGCCTATTTAAAACTCTTATGGCTTTGAGTGACGATAGTCTGACGAAAAGCTGTTTTACAATTTATTTTCATTGCGACTGCTGAATGCTTCACCAACTGTGACGGCTTATTGATTGGCCTATAGCCAGGGCGACAGAGAGAGAGAGAGAGAGAGAGAGAGAGAGAGAAAGAGAGAGAGAGATAGAGAGAGAGAGAGAGTGGACGTTTCGTGCACTAAATGTTCGAAATTTTGGAAGGTAGCTGCATTTGCATGCACAGCTTTATCACTGATGAAATTTACTACCATTTGTATGTTTATTCATAGCAGGGGCTTCCCCGTGTAAATTTCAATGAAAAATCAGAGGATGCTCAAAACCATCATATAAACCCTCAAAGACTTACATGGAATACCCAGCACCGATCTGGTGCTTGGGAAATCCGAAGTAAAAACAACGACTCTGGGCAATCATGGCAGTTGATTCCATGCTTAACGATTTTCTTCTTTTGGAAATTTGGAATTTCAAGGCAGTGATGAAGTAAGTAGCGCATATTGGAATATTTTATTTTTTTGGACATGCAGATTTGGATGATGAATTTTTCCTTATGCTTGCGAATTATGCATCCATGATAATAATCACCTGAATTAAGAAACTGCGACTGACACTGGACTTCATATGGCTATACTTCACTAGAAATTGTAGAAAATTGACATAATGTACAAGACTGGCCGAATACGGTTTCTGTTGCTGGCCAGCATCTTGTTTAGCTGAAGGACAAACGCTCTGGATGGGTGCTGTACTGGATTAAACTGACCCGTTAAAAGCCATTTTTAAAGGTGAGTTATGGTAACTTTTCATAAATATTTAACTGATTTTTATGGAAACGCGAAAATCGTTATTTTCCAGCTTCTAGAACACCCTGTTTCCCTTTAGAAAAGCTGTTGGCCACTGAGGAGAAGGAGGCACGATAAGATTAACCAACGTGTTGTTAAGATGCATCACAATATATTTAAAGTCATTAAAGAAAGGATGACTGAGAAATATTCAGCTCAAACTTTACGCTAACCATAACTTCGAAATTTTCCACAATGCGGTTTCCCGTTAACAGATTGCCTTATCATTTCCTGTTGAAGCAGGGTGGACTATGGCGTTTTTACGGTGTTGGTTTGAAAACCGTTAGGCTGCTCCTGATGTCTGAAAACAAATACTAGGTTACTTAGGCACCCAGAGGCACAATGAGGGAAAAGTGAAACGAAACGAAAGAAACGAAGAAACTGTGGGCAACTGGTAAACTGGCATGATAAAAAGAGCCTCATATACTGGACAAGCAGAGAAAACGATACATAGCCCTGAAATTTTATAAAATAGGGGAAGATGAGTGGATGAACTCAAAATTTGACAAGAAGGCGAAAGCAGCTCTTTTGCAGCGGCGGAGTAGATGTTTTTGAGGACTTGAAAGTGTTGTTTTGGGAACCAATATTTAAAAAAAGAGTCAGCTCTGGTTTGGTAAATTGAGGGATAAAACTCAGAAAGCCCAGGGATATTTAATGGGCCTTAAAATTGAATATGAGTCTGTGTAGAGAGTAAAATCTGAAAGAAATAAAGACATGTTGTGAAGAAGAGCTGCTGATTCATTTTGAATACGAATTAACTAGGGGATTATTGAATGTCAAATAGTAGGCTACCACACAATAATACAAACCATCACACAAGCCAAGCTAAAGATTGACTGCAAAACTTATTGAAAATTCGATGATCAAGTGCGAGTTTGAAATACTACCGAACACTGAAACAGGGACTGATCCATGGCAATTTAAATAGAAATAAATAACAACTGCTTGAAAGATTTTTACTAGGGAGTTTTGGCGAAAATTTTCTTCAAAAATTTTGGAACTTAGAAAGGATAAACGCATTTATTGTGCTTCAGAGTTCAAGTACAATATAAAAGTGCAATTTATAATCAGGAAATGTGCAAAATGAAATCTGAGGTCACTACAGCTCTGGTAGTAATCCATTGGGCATCACGAGAAGAAATAATATATCAATAGAACTTACACCAAGCTGCTGCATAGAAGAACATTTGGAGTTAAGATCATTGTAGATGATGACAGGCTATAGAAGTGTGTTTTGACCGGAGCATGAAAGGAGGGATTTCGACGGAGAATACGGTACCCGTCATTTGGAACCAATGTTCGCGTTGATTTACCCAATACATGACCTAAATAAACGACTGATCTTACTTAACAGCTGATGACATGTCCCCTCAGGTTTAGAATAAAAGTTTAAGAAAAATAAAATTGTACCATAAGTATCATCAGTCAAAATAACCCCTAGAGTCTATAGGCAAGAACCGACCAAGAGTTATTGGCAACAGTTTTTGAATCAATGGCATTACAAATTTCATTGAAAGCTTTAATATGGTTGAAATAAATTAAGAAGTGATGTGAAATTGAAGGTAAAAATATTTTTAATCGCTTTGAGAAAGAACCAAGTGGAGAGAAGAGCTTAGCATAGTTTGCCTTTATTGTTTCTGGTAAGATCTTAGTAGCTGAAAAGTGACCCTCAAAGAATTTTAATAAATGGGACAAATCAAATACAATAAAATTATCTTGGCTGATAAAATTGAAAAAAATTGATCTTGAACTATAAAAAAGCCTTTTCGACACAGCATACGACCTAACTATTACTTGTATGGATTGTACTTCATATAAGGAAATATTTAAACTTGAGTGGGCAGAGAATTGAATTTAGAAATGCTGATTAAATTTTTATTTTTCTTTATTTTTTAACAGCGATGGTAAGTTAACTTGGTTTTTTCTGTTTATCTTCTTAAATAAAATCGATCCACTTCAGAATTACCTGATATTTAAAAGATCATTTCAAAAAATACTTAAGGAAATTCTAAAAAGCTCTTTAACCTGATTGCATAATCCTAACTGAAACAAAACATTTTTGCATCTTTTCGCCTGTTTCAATACCTTAGATAACAAATACTTGTTGACTGGAAAATGGTCTGCGAAAAGAAGGACCAACTTTGGTCTTGATGATTCATGTGGCAGTTCAAGCGTCCTTCTGATATTCGTGGAGAATATATTATGAAAGTCTGAAGTAACGCTCAATTTATTTTCCATAGGCATATTTCAACCTCATGCTTAGATTCCATGAGTGACATCATTTTGAAGAAGTGTCAAATGACTATAAAACAACGATGGTAAAGGTAGGGTATGTAAGCTCGCTGGATTTAAAATACATAGCTACTTCTTCTTGTGTTTTAGAAGGCTTATTTCGTGTTATTATTTCGTGGCTATGGAAATTAACCCTCTGAGTGCTAACTAATATATCCACATAACGATTTGCAAAACATTGTTTTAATATGATGTTTTTATTCAAACACCTTTTTATTGAGAATTGCATTTGTTTATTTTTTAAAATTATCATGCTCAATTTCATTGCCATATACATACCTATGATTAACTATTTTGCTCGTAAAAATATAATATCCAGTTGGAAGTATCATGAGGGATGGCAATGCAATTATATGAAATGAAATCGGCTACTG
This sequence comes from Schistocephalus solidus, assembly GCA_017591395.1. Lineage (NCBI taxonomy): Eukaryota > Metazoa > Platyhelminthes > Cestoda > Diphyllobothriidea > Diphyllobothriidae > Schistocephalus > Schistocephalus solidus. The sequence continues at coordinate 149,813 of WEDG01003912.1, forward strand.
ACAAAAGTGGAATCATTTTACCTCCGGCTTTACGATTTATAAATAGGCATCATGATTTCACTCAATTCAGTTTCTTTATTTCCTTCTTGCAGATTCTGATTATTTCAAATCAACTCAGCATTTTCCTCATGCAAAGCGACAGCAAAGCTCTGCACGCTGGTTCTTAATTTACGCCTGAATACTTCAAATAAGTCAAGACTATGCATTTTATAAACGTGACTAAGTTAATAGATTGTTCTTTCCACTGGGAAGCGGAAATCCGAGGTGGAAATCCGAGCGTTAAATCCGAGGCAGTTAACTTCGTTTTCTAGGAGAGAAAAGAGTTAAGGAAATGTCAAAAACAAATATCGAAAATTTCCTGCTTTCTTTGTCACCATGACATTATCAGTGTCTGAAAAAAAGAGAACCCTCACGATGTTCACGTCCACTATAACGATCGTGACCGACTTAAAACCCAGAAATCGAGAACAATGAATAAAAAACAGACAGTGAGCTTCAGTAAAAACGCTCGAATCAGCAACAAGCCTACGTACTTACTTAAACGCACTGTATTGGCATGTTGAGACACACTATAGTGAAACAGGCAGTAAAACTTTGGCGACCATTTAGATAAAATCTTTTGTCATATAGATTCTTAGTATGGCGCTATAATAACCACGGCAATAAGTTCTTCGCGACGAATACCCATTCAGCTGCCTGCTCAAATGACACAGAGATTTTTCTAAAACCAACAGCTGCCTTCTTCCTCCGCTCTGGGTTGGCATTTTTGATATGTATTAGGCATACATTCGATGCAAAGCTACACGACATTATATGTCGGGAGTCACTCTCCGTATTAGAAAAAAATGTGGAGCGAGTATGTCAATCGCACATTACTTGTGGAGATAGTAATGATTCCAACTCACGAGACAGAGCCCAATTTGCACGAGCAGAATAGACTCTAATGGGGACAAAATCCCTGTATGGAGTAGCAATCACATTGATAGCGAGCTAGCTTACCTGTGCCTCTCGATCTAGCCTCAGTTTCCTCGAACTGACGACCTCCGCTGGAAATACTAAATTCTTAAAAGCCAGTTCAGCGCAGTGATCACTAGGAGAATGGAAACACCCTGCGAGCAGACTTGTGGAGACGAGATTGAGTGATCTTTCTGGCTGCAGAGGCACTATCTTCAATTACAAACAGTTTCGCCTGCAGCCTGCTGGTCTCTGACTGCCGGTCGGATTTCAAAGCCAACACGTCAGAAAATACAGTTATCGTCCCTGGATCGAAATGTCTTGATCATTGCAAATATAACAGTATTTTTGGAGAAGATAAAATTTCTGAGAGGATATAAAAACTACCTAACCAATTTACCTAAAGTATCGGAGTAAAAGCCAGTAACCATTATGAAGAAACTTACTAAGGCTATACTAAGCACGGTTTCCAATACATAAGCTCACCAAATCTAACTCAAAACAAATATTTGTCCTTTGGACCAACATTCCTCTAAGGTCCACACTTGAAAGCAAGAGCTATAGAAAGCACTAATGTGTGAGATGCTCTTCCCCGATATTAACATCATATATCGAGCATACAATGCGCAACGTCAAGAAATCCATTTAATTTGCAAAGAGGATAAGATCGACGGATACAGAACAGGATGCGTTTATGCACGGTTCTGATATTATAACTCTTTTTAAGAAGGATCCGATTAAACCTGCTTTTAAACTTTTCTACTTCTACTGCTAGACAAGAAGTTAATCCTATTCGACTACATGTCACTTTCGATTGGTTGAATTAACCTACCTTACAGACTATGTCCCAAGTCTTCTATGATTACCTAGAAAGTCGAGTTTTCCAGCAGCGGACTTCATATGGGTCCTCTCTGTTGTATCTTTTGGCGAGCATTTTTATCGGGGAATATTAGCAGGCATTTATCTCGAACATTTTACGACCACTCACGATATACTGGCACCATGTGTATGCTATATTTCTATATATTAAACTCTGAACAGTTTGAATTTCCCGACTGCACCATACTCAGTGCAATCTAGCATTAAATGCAATAGTCAATAGAAGTGCGACGTAGGACAGCTTACTACCTCCGCTTAGCTAGTACCGTGAACCCAGAATCCCCAAATTCGGACTACTGTGTGCCACAATTTAACTTCTGAGTGACAGATGTGACGTATGCTTTTTGCCGGTCAGTGTAAACTAACGGTTCATACTCGATGAAGTTATATAACTATACACTAACTCACAGCAATTTTAAAGAAGAAGTACAAAATATCGGAGATAAACTGGCTGATACGGGATATCCTCATAAGATAATCGACAACCTTACAACTAAGAACGGATCACATGGAACGAAAGCAACAGATGTCCACATTACTTCCACAAATACCCTTTGTACCGAATGTCAATCATGCGATAGGAGATAATTTAAAACTTGGTAATTATGAAAATCGCAGTTGGCCCTTTCAACCCAATTCACAGCACACTTTGGACAATTGAAGATCCAAATGAAGACTATCAAATGGTTTGCCTGATTTACGAGCAACCTTATTTATGCTTCAGCAGTCTTAAGATATGAGCGAAATGGCATGACCTAAAGAAGAGTGACAGTAAGCCAAACCGCTCATCACAAAGGCTATTAAATGCCGAAGGAAATCAAACTAAAACAACCTTCCAGTCCGAAGCTTCTTTGACGTGTATATGTCTACCCATTGAGGTTTCGAAGCACGTGAGCTTATCGAAGGGACGTTGGTCAGAGGATGCAAAGCACAAATTCACAGACTGGTGCTCGTTGCAAAGCAGTTTACATTGTTTTTTATCTTCTGAACAGTTCACGTATATTTGCGCTAGCAAAATACCAAATCGTCAAGCAGAGAATTAATACCGTAGTGCAGAAAAATCAAAATTGTGCTAACCGAGTCTTTATGTTCTCCTCTGGTTTTAGCAGATATAGCTTAAATCTCGCCTTATCCTGCAATAGCTAAAATCTTCGGCAGCGAATGTTTTCAATTGGTATTTAAAAGCACAAGAGTACCTCAATAGGTCACCTCTCCTCACTTTTCCTATTTTAAAACGTGTTCATATCAGCACCGAAGGTCATGGCTGGCTTCGCAACTGCAGCTTATAAACGACACAATTTGAGCTTGACTGTCTCAGTATGAATCGATTCCTTGAAGTCTACTTGCATATCAGTTGCACTGCAACAACCGCAATCAATCAACCACCTTTAATCAACAGGGTTATGTCAATCCTATCATTTGTTGACGTGTTAATTGATTTGATCTTTACAAGCCGCGGGGCTCTAGCATGACGCTCAAAATTTGCATAGGATTTTCTGCTGTTTACGCAGCCCGATAAGATTTACTATAAGGACTGTTTATTTATTCTTCGGTATGAATACAGCCAACTTCGTTTAAAGTTAACCTGACTTATTTTAAACTGTCTTACATTCAAATTTTTATAAGGGCTGAAGTTAGCACTGCCACTGAACCACGGTTTCAGTTGCTACCCAATAGTCCTTCTTTCTTCTCACCAACTTCATGATCACGATCGCTCTAACTGGCTGCATTGAATATGTTTTCGAGACTCCCAATTTGTTGACAGATTTCAGCTAAACGATTAGCTGGTATAGCCTGGGCGTCTAAGAAATCTCCTATTCCATAGGTCAATACCGATAAGATGAAAAACTTAAAGAGGAATCGTATTGCATTGTAAAGTATAAAAAGGCAATGGTTATCCATGTGACGTTCAACTATTTGTTATGGATAGCCTGTATCAGTTCCTATTTTTGCGTGGCAAACCCCTCAACTTCCATTGCCTTCATATTTTAATTTAAGAGCAGTATTTAGATCACTTAGTACTAACAGCAATTCGAATAAGTAATAACGAGATATTAAGTTGTCCGATGCCTCCTTGAAATTAATTTACAGTTATAGTTTCTCAGGTGCGATTCTCATTTTACTTGAATGTATTCAGTGACTTTGCCAAATGTATTTCGACTTGTGATAGGAAAACAACTTTTTGCTGAATCAAGTCATCCTCGATTGACTTTAAGGTAAAACGGTCAACCAGTTGCCGATTGCCGGCCCTGCCACGGACGTCAGAATTGCAGAAATATTGAAAGCAGTAGAAAGTACAGTAACCTTTCAGGTCGCTGATTGAGCAAACTTCTGATCAGGGTTTTGTATAGACACTCAGTTTTGCTTGTAGCACGCCATTCGCAGTAATGGTTGAAGCGATCACATGGTATCATCGAACTATCATCGATAACTTGTCCCGAGCTGAATTTGAGCCTGAGTCTAAAGCTATATCAAAGTGTTCAACCTGACCTCTTAAACTGCCATACTGCACTAAAAATTTACATCATCCACTCTTGTGGTTGATATATTACTTCAAGCATTCATAAACAGGTTTGAGAATTTTTTCAATGTCTGTGAGCAGGTGACCTTTCAAAGCGAAATTAGTAATCAGAAAATGAATGCTCTCCTTTAACGTTAAACAAAATCTCCCCTGTGTACTGGCGGAACAGGGCTCCCTCTATGGAGATGTTAGTAAAGCAAAGGATTGACTCGGTGGTGCGTGGGTAAACGGCTGCGCACAGTGCGTCCGTCAGCCAGTAGGAAAACGCTCGATCCAATTGGTCAAAAAAGGCGTGACCGAACGCCTATTGAGGCCCGATGCAATCGCCCGGTTGTGATTGCAAGTGGATTGCGGTTATGCTGAAAACTTAATTCGTGCTATGAATAGCCACTCAAAAATCGCTTAGAAGCAATAGCTGGCCAATCAGGAAAATTTTGCCTTATCTAGAACTATTAAATCATGAATCTGAGAGGTAGTAACCACACAGGAACGAAGAAACTCCCGTCTCATCGCCCACGTGCAGACATAAAACGAGTTTTCACCTTCACCTTATTATTGAAGCTGCTTCTGCTGCTCATGCGAGTTATCTAAGCAGCTGTTTTTTACTCCAACTGATCAGTCACCTTTGAAGACCCAATCACGGACACTGTCTGCCGCGGAAGACTTATTCAACCTGGGGACATACTCATTAAGGGGCCCCTGTTGACTGGATTTGTACTCGTACTTCGAAGTAAAACAGGTTACTGAGTTTTAACAATGCTGGACAACGGATTTTTTTTCTACAAGCTGTGCATTCTCCTCATCTGTCTTCGGGTAGGTATAACACTGTAAACTTTAAGGATTCTCAGTGCGTCTTAAATGTTCAAAAATCGTATATGTACTTTTTCATGTAAGACCAGGAGCAAATAGTTAGATATATGGTCATTTGTTTCCGAAATTCTGAAAAATATAAGGAACAATGTACCGATTCGCATCAGTTGAGTTTGCTCACTTCAAACGAAAGGATCGTAAGGCATCATTTTTTCGTATGAGGTTGGCCCAATAGCCACAGACATTACACTCAGTTGCGTTTACTCGGGATTCTGACAATATGAACTTTTAAATACTCAGAAATCGGAAAACTGACAAGGTTTTCGCTTCTTTCAGCCAGCCGGATCCTTTAATTAGTTTGAGAATTTTCTAATTTGGGATATTTTCCCTTTGCTTCATATTAGCTAGTGATATATTTTGCATGTAAATCAAGCCCAATAAAAGCAAAACAGAGGGAACTTATCAAAGTGGCTATTTTTGCTCTAACGTTTGTTCGTATGGAAATACCAAGCTGTTCGGTTGAAAAACGTTTACGAGTAAGAAGGAATTGTATTGCCCTATAAACAGGGTATATGAACAGGAACCGCCCACAATACAAGTGTATTTGCAGCAAATTCTAAGGAAAATAGGGTTAGGTGTATGGGTAGGTTCGCCGTTAAGTTTAGGGTTAGGGTTAGGTTAGATTAAGTTAGGTTTAGGGTTAATGTTGTGGTCATTGTGAGCTTTGGGGTCAGGTTATAGGGTAAGGTTAAGGTAAAGATTAGAACTACGGTTTAGGGCTAATCTTTGGCTTAGGACACAGGAATAATTACCTTTCCTGATTTAATGCAGAGGACCGTCTTCGTAACTTGGGTGGGATGTTCCTATTCCCGTGTCACGTTTAGGTGGCCACATAAGGAGTTTTTACCATTTTGTGTTCAAAGTTGTTCTTTTGGGTTCGTTAGTATGTTCTTTAAACTGTATGTATATCGGACAAACCGCTTTGGTAAGAGAAAATAGATAGGAAAATACTATGGTGGAAAAGTTTAAATTCGTTTGTAATCTTAATTAATAAAGCAATAATGAATTCATGACTTAATGCTATATTGGAAAATTCAGTAAATTTTGCAATACAAGACCATAAACGCTTGTAACAAGTAAGTACTAGTCCAAGAAGTTAACCAAATTCGGTGAAACGTTTTCAATCATCAATAGAATTAATGGGGATATTTGTGCTCCGGAATTTTATAAGGGACTTTGAGAGTGAAGGAGAAACTTGCAGGTACTTTGCCCACGTAACCTCTCAGAGAACTCGTACCTATCCTTAATGAAGTTTCAATGGACAGCGTGTTTATTCAGCTGCTTTTGAATAGTTTTCTGACATGTGTAACCCCGAGTGAAGTTCGAATTAAAAGCGTTTCTTATTATCATCTCGTAACTGAAAGGCACAGTTCGTTAATTCTATCTATTGGATAACACAGACTTCTTAAGCTTCGAGGCCTACTGTCTTCGCTTTCGTTAACCTTTAATCTAACCAAAACATGTTTGATGTTTACGTAAACATATTCGAAAAAACAGCTAAGGTCGGAATCGTTCCGCTTTAAGGCAGCATTTCACCCTCATTTTTACCGAATCTAACTTAAATGGTGTCACAGAGGAGATGGGTTGCATTAGTTAACTTCAAAACGGCTTTTTAAAACATTGCCTCTTATCACAAAAAAACAAGTCCTCAGCTTTTTCTTTGTGCACAGTTTCCTTTTGGATGCAAAGCATCGTCCTTAATTTCCTGGCCCAAATAATTCCTTTATGAATCCACCAAGTAGTAGTTATTAAAGATGTTATAATTCTATCCGCCACCGCTCTTGTTTTTTTATTTGGGGAAAACAGTTTGATTTGGCTCAGATTTTCAAAATTCACAGATAGCTGTCTGCGTCCATCATCCTAGCACACCCCGCCGGTGTTCTTGGATAGCTTCTGTTGTTACTATCTCTGCTCGGCAAAGTAATTAGCACCCCCAAACCGTTGATACAATCACCCGCGGGTGGGTAAAGTTATCATTAGCAAATAAATTAGGTAAGCTGATTGCAAGACATGCATCTAATCACTCGACTCAATTCGGCGGGGTGTGGATGGCGATGGTGGACGATGCAGTAAGCTGGGCACTTTTAAGTTGCCGCTGCTCAGGCAGTCCGTCAGCAGGAGATATTTTATTTCGCCTACGTAAGACATTTGTGCGCGTGTCAGCAGGGAGGCGGAGAGGTTGAAGACCACTCACAGCCATCCTTCTTCCAATGCGAGAAGAGGTGGGAGGGGCGGATGCACGTCATGTAGGTGCGGAGTTTACGCGAAGTCCTGTGTTCATTTCTTCCCCTGAAGATAGGTTATGTTTGCTCTCAGCTCTAGAAAAAAGGATTCAGTTGAAGTGTGAGGTGCATGTAATGGAGAAATTGGCATTGTGTACGTAATATAGATAGATTGCCTTCGTTCTAATAAAGAAACAACCAGAATTTATGAGGACACTGACCATTCAGCTATGGATACTGGTTCTTAATTTATGCACTTGTGCGAAAACACAGAAGGATTGAAGAGTTCAGGAAGCCTAATGGAGATAGGTGGGAGCTTTTTGCCGCCGTATTCTGCCTGTTTCCAAATGAACAAGTTCAACGGTGCTTTTCATTTCCTGTTACTAAGAAAGAAGGTGTATTCTTGCCTATTCAGTTAGACGAAATCGAAAAAGCTGATAATTGTTTTTCAGAAAACCACAATAATATCTTTTTAACACACATTTAACCTCTGGGATTTTATCGATACACTTTATGCTGCTACAAATAAAGACGCAGTAAATTCAGTCAAATGATTTGAAAAGAGTCCACTTTGTCTGTATATTTTATTGTAGATCCTTTACTTGTTTCTTTTGTAAATGACTTGGATGATTCATAACTAATGATCAATGAACATACTAACTCTCATTCCTGGCATACAACTACTGGTTGGATTTAAAATGCGCAACACTCGAATTTCCATCAGATAACGAACTCATGAAATACTGTCCGCATCTTTGATCAAGCCTGTAATTGAAAAAAATACATCAGCTATGTGGAAAAATTTACTATCATAGGTAATCTGTCAAGCTACTTTCTTTCCATTGATCAGCTGGTATTCACCGAACATTTTTTTTCGAGTATTTATTTACGCTAAAGCCCGAAAAAATTAAAAGTTTTAATGTGCACTTCTTCATAGAGAGTTAACGCCTGTATAAATGCAATCATAGTATATTGAGAATATGCATAAGATGCATATCTTTAGCATCTTTGAGGCCGACGTCCTTTTTAAAGGTGACACTTTAGAAAAAGAACCAATCACCTTTCTTAAACGTTTGTGATTTTGAGCATGACTGCGCTACATGTCTGATTATTGAGGTCACAGGTACCGAAGTCAATGGACAAGCTTATTGCAAACCAAGCATAGATTATTTGTGGGTATGGTTAAAAAAATGGCCAGCCAAAGCCAAGATCCTATTTGGGCTAATATTCCCGGCTCTTTAGTTCTCTAGTAGTACGTTAGTAAGTCCTATTATGAGAAAATCTATCGACAAGCGAAAGCCACTGAACAACTGACACCCATATGAACGCACATTTTCAGACGGCTGCAGTAAGCGAAGAAGAGCTTACAAACCCTCCAATATTCATCTTGAGGCTCTTTCTAAAAATTAAATTCAGCTAAGTTGAACGGTTTTACGTCCTCCTTGACTGGTGCGTCAGGTTGACGCCGACGTCACTGCCTTCGAACTTGCACTGTGTAGGTTGGTTAAGTGCACTTGTAATTATGCGAACATAGAAGCTGACAACGTGTTCAGTGTTAATTTACGTGAAATATCTGCATGAATTATTACTAATGACAAAGAGGTATATCATATATCATACTTACTACAATACAGTGTATTGTAAACTATGTTATATTTACTATCTAACTTAAATCTATAGGTATTTGTATATTTAAGCATGATTTTTCCATACAATTCTATATTCCCAAGGAAACAGAAGATATCGTTGAGAATCTGATTATTTAGTATCTGAATACTTACAAATCTATATCAGTAACTATTTCGTGATATTCCGTGTCTTCCGCCACACAACCTGCCACAGAAGCTCCATTTACGAAACTGATTGGTTAGTCATTCCCTAAGGCTAATGCCGCAACCCGTTTTTATTAATTTCTGGAGCCTAGGAACCCTGTGAGGATTGCATTTAGCTTTTTTATAGTCACACTTGCACGGTTTAATGGCCGTTTTGCGAGTGGAGCAGTGCAAGGTTTTATCAAATTCATTACAAGAGCTCCACTTATGGGAGGCAAATCTGGATCGTTTAACAGATGCGGGAAAATGAGACTCACTGCACGAGTTGCTCTTCCAATGTATTCCCTATCATGAGTACGCGATCAGCGAGTTTACACACGGATCCTGCCTTTCTGGAGGTCAAGGCTTCCGGTCGGCATAACTTGAGGGGTGGGGTGGCATTGCGAAGAACATTTCTGCGTTTTAGGGATCTGATTAGACACTTTCTCATACAGGACACGTGCTCGATATGTTCGTCGCTCGTTCGCTCGTCCGCCCCCCCCCCCCCCCCCCCCACCGCCTCCACGCACTTGCATAAGCCACCGACAAAGACACATTGAGAGAGCTCGTGTCGGGCTAGCCGATGAAGTTTCGGTCAAACTAAGGATCCCATCAAAAATTGTGTCGGCATCTTCATCTTGTCGTGCGGGCCGCCCCACGAGTTGAGCCAGATTTAATCGCACAACCCCGGTCACGTGGCGCCGCCGTTAGCCATGGGAAGGTGAAAGAAGTACGTTTGTGTGTGTGCGCTGCCACGGGCCACCCGTAGGTGCTTAACACAGGCTCGTCCCCACCGCCACTCCCCCTGGCAGTGGTGGGGCCCCGAACACTGACGAGCACGAAGAGCGTGCGGTCGAGTTAAGTGGCTGCGTGTCCGCGACCTGTTGTTTGTCCTATGTCCAGTTAATTGCACACCTTTGTGCCCAGGCCTTGGCAGGCGAAACCGAAAAGCTTAATTAGAAGAGAGCGAAGCATCAGCACCATCAGCAGGGAGACGATCCTCCCCTTGACTCCAACGAACGAGAGGGATACAATGCTGCCTTTTACACTCAAAAATCGTTTACTTTAAAACTGCTAGCCTAGTCAAACGGAGCGCCGGAGCTTTGAAAAAAATGAGATATGTATGTTTGTGAGATAAGCATTCAAGACATCCTGGTTGAATATGCTCCATCTTACTCCTGTGTGACATACGGTTATGCGTCACAAAGTGGGCTTATATGAGTGCGTTAAACTAACGCTTGCGTGTTGTTGGTAGCTAATGAGGTAGGCGCAACTGTCTTTACTCTAACCAGACTTTGATAACGACCTTCTAAGTAGTGATCAGCCTTCCTCTTTTAGTCTGTATTTATGGCATCAGAGGTGACTTTAATGATTACGTGCAATGTAATTTCCCACGAGGATAGCCCCAATAAATGTAAAGCGGTTTTCCACCGGGGCAATACATGGGAACTTTCGGGTAAAATGGCATTATTCCACTTCGCATGCCTCATTATAGATAGATAGATGTGAAGAGTGGATGAAAAGAGGGCAGTAAAATTTAAAGCACCTGACTCAAACAGTGGGTGCTCACACCACAAAGAACGTCAAATCCTTACGCGGTTCTGGTGGGGAGTTTAGTATTCTAATTGGACTCACTAGAAGTTGATAGCTATTGGCAGTTAGGCTACTTAGCCTGCCTGATACCGAGACCCCTGAAATCCTCGTAGAAGTACAGCTTACTAAAAGTAAGATAAAGTCGTATGACTTTTGGAAAAAAGGTTCTTGGGACAAAATATTCAGGTCTATAGGAGCACGAATAACATGTACAACGCAATACCCATTCCGAATTAGAAGGAGTTTGCCTGAAAGATGCGGTGTTTTATGCATCTGAGGGATAATTTTAGTTATAAATGCAAAAAAACACTGCCAACGGCTACTAACGCTGCTGTTTCCATAACCGGTGAAAAGGATGAGTATGGGAGGTAAGAACTATCAGGAATGAGCGAAAGGTACCGTAACATGTGAATTTAAAACTACCTCTTTGAATTTTGCGTTGGAGCAGAAAATTTATTATTGTTCCTAACACTGAAGTGCATCGTGCTTTTGTCTCTAGTGTTGGTTCAACTTATTAACAGCACTTGAAATACGATGCCGATTTCTAGTTTTTAGAAAAAATCAAAGTATTCCTTCAAGGTAAACTTGAATGGTTCAATCAAGTTCATAAATACTGTTCGGCAACCGAAAGTACGGCGAAACTGCTCATATTTTGCCGTTCTTTAACACATGCGTACAAGGATGCAGGTTTTTTAATGTGTCGTTGACTGGTACTAAAAATTTATCACTTAATGGTAAGCGTTAATTAAAATCAACCCCATAACTGAAGGACTTATCGAAGAATCAGTAAAGGGTCACACAGTTGCTGGTATTGATTAAATTCGTTTTGCTGATAATACTATTAATTTGTCTGCCTTTCATGTTCAAAAACTCTCAATTTACGCACGACGTTTGCTCCGTCAATTTTCCTCCGTTAAATCCAGAGACTATTTTACTACTCGATGGATGCTGTCATAAATAAGTTTTTTCTTGTTTGTAGGTTACACTAGGGAATGGCACTTTTCAAATGCTCATTCAGGATTTTCAAGTTGATGACAACTTTCCAGCTTGGAGGTGTTGCTATGACACGGAAGCCGAAGCTGGATCACTTGACGAGCAGACATTCGCCAAGTGTTTATCAAAGTGTCAGTTCATGATCAAGGTGGGTTTGCGGGTCCGTTGAATTTTGCTTAAAATAAGACGATAAAATTTTTATACAAGTATGTACGCAGAACAATGGCAATTCACAGATGCCCGATAAGGGGTAATTAATTGCGTACTAGATGCGATGGCCAAAACTTTTCGAAGCGTAACTGACTGCTGCACTGGAGGCCTAGCGCGGATGTTTGTTAAAAGTTAAGTCACAGCAATTTTTACTAGAAAGGACTAAAGTCGGTAGTATTTCACATCATTGAGATATTTTTGAATATGAGAGACCCACGCCTCTAAGCTAATAATGGTAAAACCACGATGTCCGGTTAACGTGGGTTATCAGGAACACGGGCTAACTGGTCTTTGACTGTGTGAATCACTTTTCTCCTCATCGAATGCTATAGCTATGAAAATGTTCAAATAAACTGCGATAGAAAGTTTACATTGAGTCTTTCCGGAGAGCTCAAAGGCGATAACACCGTATAGATTTTTATGGCTTAAAGAATTTCCACCATTTTTATAAAAAAATGCTACAGGTTCACATATTAAGATACGGTCCTTGAAAGTGAGGTCTCGTTCTACGTTAGTGTTAGAAGATACGAAATACAAAAATCCTAATAGGGTTAAGGACACTCAGGTGTTGCGTGTGTTTGTAGGCCCACATTCTACACTAGTTCACTTAGACCTTGGGAAATTTAAAGATGCTCTAAGAGATTAGAAATCCAATTTATGTGGCACTGCAAGTATATTCATAAAGAACGTAAACAGCATTTTTGAATCCCGCGCTAAAACTGACGATTACTAAATGTCAAGATGATACTTCGAGTTCCAAAGGATTTGCCGTTCCATTTATTTAAACATATAAGGCTATATGATTGTTTTTGAACAACAGCGACGCCGCTTGGCTGGAAATTCTCAAGTGGGAGACTTAAAGAACAAGAGGTCTGAATTACTTCTGCCTATCAGCAATTAACCCTACTAAAATAATCTTTCGGTTCGAGATGATGGTGTAGGACTTCCATTCATATTTCATGTGTTTCATTATAAATTGATTTCGTACACTAGATTAATGTTAAGGATTCCAAGAGATTATCCTTCACTTTAACTTGACTCCTTTACAGGGATTTTCAAATCAATGCCAACATCTGTTAGATTAACTGAAAAATTCTAAAATTTGAAATGAACCTATGTACGTTTACTCAAAACATGACCAGTCAGCTTCATTTCACAGTTTGAGGAAAAGTGGAATTGCTTTCATCGTCAGTGAAAATTAAACACTGTAAAAATACACGAAAATTGCCAGGATTTCCGATAGTTGGAAATGGGTTAGAAATATACTTTAAGACTATTTATAGTATGTCAATAGTGTTTCGAGTCTCAAACAACTAACATATAGTCCGTGAGAAATGTTGCGCTGAGGGGAATAAAAAGGGGGTCGAAATAAGTTAATTATTGCAAACAAATTTTAGGAAGGATTAGAGGCATAATTTCGAACCAAGAGAAATAATAAGGAGACGTAACTGCCTCACGACGTTGTGCCTTAATAGCCGAGGAGTACTTAACCTTACTCAGGACCGCGTTTGCGACAAAAACTTATCAAAACTTCCTCGCTGGTCAGATTGCCGTTGATTTTCTGAGAATATATGTTTCCTTAAGGACACGTGTGCAAAGGAACGGATACCGTTGTTATCAGTGGGACGTGAAGAATAACAGCAGAAAAGCAACTACTTCTGTGATATCCTGTCCAGTATCCAAAGATGGCAATTTTTAGCTTATCAGCTTGCAGCATAGCACACAAATTTTCCAAACTTTCGCTCCCCCCGGCGTTTGTGTCTGCAAGAGCGTAGAAATAGGAGAAAAATATTTGCAATCCGAAAAAAGCCTAGCGTGAAAACGAATAAGCACATATGTCGTGTTTTTATGGTGGTGGAACTGACGTTTTCCCTCTGGCCTTCATTCCTTAAATCATCTCGCAAAACCGCAATGGAATGAACGAAAGAACTGAAAGAATGTTAATAGTTTTCATTCTTCAAGCACTGGGTACGCACCTATGGGACAAGTTTGGTCCCCTGAAGGAAAGGCGTTCCTGAAAGATAACAATTACAAATGTCTATATTTCATTTTCGCCAGTGAGTAACATTGCATCTACCCTTTGAAAGTATTTCTGCAAAGCTCGCAAATATATGCAAAACGGGACTCGAATCTATGGCCCAGTTGTGCCTTCTTAAGGAAGACTGTTAAATAAACTCCGGAACAGTTAGCTATACCAGTGGGCTCAAAATTCCCGTCTTCAAAGGAATCTTCTAAAAAGCAGTTGAAAAATGCACAGTATTGCAATACATTTTTATTATCGGCCTTGTAGATGTGTCTTGAAGAGTACCAGCCTGTATGGACTGCGAAGCAGGAGGCCACTTGTCCCCTTGGCCATTCAGACGGCCAACTTCCAGCAACTCGGCCGGATGGGCCTCTCCTCAATCTCAGTTCCCCTGTTCCTAAGAAGTGGAAGGTAAGTTTACTAAAACCGCTTTTAAGATGCCTTCCATCCTGCTGTAACCCCATTTCGTGTCTTTATTTACTTTTCTTTAGCGCAAGAATTGTGTCTACAGGGAGAGATGTAATGGGTTTTCAGGGAGTTTCTGCTAAAAGCACGCATTAACTACCCAGTTGGCAGCTCTGCCAGGGAACAAACAAAGGTTCATTTCGTGTGTCAGAGAAGTAATAGAAAGGCGATATAAAACCTCTGTATGTGGTTATCTGCTATATGAGAGATTATCTCAAAGTATCTATAAGATGTAAATAGGTGAAGGAGATGTGTGTAGAATTGAGATGCAACGTCATTTGCTATTTTTAAGACAGTTTATAAGGGTACACTTTGAACGTAAAATACATTTTCAAGAATAGTAAATACAATCTATGAGCTTTCACAGCCGAGAGCGAACTGCGTAAGATCAACTTAAGCCGAGAGGTACAGCTGGCCCGACTGTCACGATACGTTACAGGGAAAACTTTGAATACGGAATTTTCGATTTTTAGTTTCCAACGTTGAATATTCACGTACCAAGTAGGCGATTTCATAAAGTGAAATACACTCAGCTGTTTTTCAATTATTGTTGCTTTGGAAAGATCTATATATTAAAACGTCACCTCCTTAGCATCAACAATATTTTTTTAAATTTTCAACAAAATTTTCTATATTCTAGCTATTTTGTTATCTGGCAATTCACTCTCACGTGTGGTGGGCAACAAAGCAACAACTTATAAAAAGAATTCCTAGCTCAAAAATACTCCCTAAAACACATTTAATATTATATGTTCTTTCAGTAGCTTCCCATAAGCTGGTTATAAGATAAAAAACGTAGACGTGGAGTTTGGTTGAAAAAAGAAAAATCCCCAAATTGCTTTTTCGTGAACTCGCAATTTCTTAGCATTGTTTATCAACCTACGACCAGAGAAATTATTCAAAATCTACTACACATTAGAAATGTAAGATATAAAGTGAAGAGTCTTTCTAAGGCTTTGTTTTGCCACTATCAAAAAGTGAATACTGGGACTCCTGAAAAGATTAAGACATTTACTTTCACATTCATTTCCACGCAGCGACATGTTAATTCTGGTATGACATGTTTTCCAAACATATGTTAAATAACTTAGAGAACTAAATATCTAGCAAACGTGCTTGTTTCAGGAATATTCTAATGTTCCATTGAAATCTCAATTTTAAGAAAAATTTAGTGCTTAAATTCCCATGCTCTTATAGTTATTCATGAGAAATATGTATGCTCGGAAGAATTCAGTTCTTAAGATCTTCACTGTTTGATTCTCAAAACGTATTGTTTGAAAATTCTCTAGTGCGATACTAGAGCGCATTTGGCTATTACTTCATAACATGAGTGCTATACATAAAGTTTTGGGATTCGAGCTGCTCCTAATTATTTTTCGAGTCTTTTAGGATGTACTTTTAAGGCTTTATCCTCGCACAACCTCTAAAGCAGACTAGTCCTCATTTCTTTTTCCTATCTGAAAGATAAAAACTAAATATAAATGCAAAATAAAAATATCCACCATATAAATAGGGTATGGTTAGGTTGCGGTGAGGGATAATTCGTGCAGCCTTAACCATTGGATCGAGCAGTTGTCCGGAAATGGACGTGGCACTAAAATTTCTAAATTAAATTAAAAGATTGGTTTATTTAAAAGTACGGAGACATCCCTAAATCCATATAATAATATTTTCTGGTACCTTTATTGGTGATCAATCAAAATTACTTGCTCGATTGCGATGCAGGTTGTTTTATAAAAGACTGGATCCTTATCCAGATTTTATCAGCCGTCATTTCGTATGCCTTCTTTAATCCTCTTGTTTTTGCATTCTGCAGGAAAACTTCACACTTATTTTGGACGTCCTCCATTTTACTGGAAAAAATGGTAAGATGTGACATTAGCTGCTGTGTGTGCCTTATTTTTTCACAAAAATGAGGAATAATTTCCTCGTTTCACATTACCCATGCTTGATTGCAATACTTGTGAACCCAGGAGAGTTTTACCTTGAGGTAATCCCTCAAACTTACAGAAAACCCGACTTATTGTATTCCAAAGCGGAGAATTACCAATAATGGACGTTATAGCGTCTAGTGAGCAAAATAATTTCTTTCACTCTTTCTTTTATGTTAGACCAGGAACTAGGAATACCCTCACCAAAATCCTATAAGCAGATAGTACAATCTCGGGAGTTATTCAGCCAAATTTATATGTTTTGTAAAAAAGGACAAGTCTGAATTTTTAATTAGTATAGAGCATTGGACTTATGATCAATAGGTCGCCGGTTCGATCCTCCCTTGGAGCACCACCTCAGGTTGGGTATGAATGGATGATGACGTCTAATGAGCGAGAAATGGCCATTCCAGTCTCCCTTGTCTTTGGCAGCAATGTGAATATGCCTATGATACTAGCTGCTGTATGGCTGCTGGCGGAGCTCGCGAGTGAGTCCTAAGGCAGAACAAGACGAGTGATTTCCGTTAGTTATCGGTGAGAGTTCATCAAAGAATATTATACTGGATTGTCTGTAGTCAGGTCAGGATGGTCAATTCGCACACTGAAAGGTCAGATATTGCCAGTATGTTGAAACATCGTATTTTAAAACATTGACACTAAAGACGATAGTGGCAAAGCCTAACCCCGTGACCAACAATGTTGGCGCTGCAACAGCAATAACATAAACCGAATTCAACTCCTGGTCAATAGAAATTGCTGACAAAACAAAATGCACTGTCGGACATATCAAGGATGCTCATGCCTCAGTTTTTGGCACTGCAACATGACTGATTTAACAAAACTTTAATAGGAAAAAAGTATTGACATAATACTTGCTTTATTTTTTTGTAAAATTCGTTTTCTAAGAATTCCAGTAGTAAGTTGATTGTATTAAGCAAGCTAGTGCAGATGGGAAAAAGGTACGCCTGGTATCATGGCGGATGGTAAAGTTAGCAACATCGGCAGAAAACAAACCAGTCCGGCTCTTAAATAAGCGTGAGTGAGTCTATTTTTGGTGTCAGACTGGTGCCTTCAATAACTTCTTTAAGCATATGCAGTATTCTGCAGCAAACCTGAGGTCCTACCAACCACAGAATACTGGTACATAATGGTTACTAAACAAAAATCAGTAGAATATGTTGCGTAACTCATAATATTGACAGCAAAGTCGTGGTTTTCGCTGACTTTCTGCCGTTGCGTGGCGCAGCTACATAGAGTTAAACGCCTTTAATTAATGGCAATGTTTTAGTCAGGAATTCATGGGATATTGCGTTCCTTAAATTTGGCCTCTCGATGGTTGTGAAGATGTTGTTTGGAAACGACGATCATCTACCGCAGCCATAGAGGTGAAAAGAGCCCACCATTTTTGTTGATCCCAATTAGAATACAACAGGGTTTAGGCTCATATTCCTCCTTAACAGCAAGCCGCATCCTTGAGGATTCTGTGTCGGATCAAGCTGGAAAAAATTCTCCTCAGAATTTTCGCAGCAGTCGAAAGCATAACAATGACCGCACCCTTCTTGCCTATGGCAGAAGAAAAACAGAATAAGTGCAGAACATCACTTTTTGTTCAGACAAAATTTTGCAACAAATCTTTTTATAATTTGCCTGCGCCTTTTCCTCTATGTTCTTCAAGCTATGCAACTAACTTCGGATGTGACTGAACGAATTCTTATCGGTCTTTTCAAAAAGGATGTACACTCGTAACATAGCACCAAGGTCCAAAAGAACTCGTTGATACACTTCTTAACACTTCAGACTTGTAGGCTCCCTATGTACATCTGAGGTGCTTTCCATCGCTTAAAATACGTCACATCTCGAGATAAGCAGAGAAAGATTTCCTGTTTAGTTGACCGAATTCCCCAGGTGCTCAGTATGGAGCCCGGAAAAAATAGCCAAATTTTGGATTCGCGAAGGATGCAATTTTAGCAGCAACCCATTAATTTAGTCTTCCATCTTTTTACCTTGGTCATAACAGTGGGCCAATGTGGGGAGGAGATAGTGTAGTAGATGCAACGCAAGTCTACTATCACTATAATGTAGTTCACGTACGAGTTAACTTCCCTGCACCTCTTTGCAGTGGGACCCACGGTGGATGTCGTCAAAGTCGACGGTCGAACTGTCATATGCCTTTGATTCCACCCTTCAAGAAACGTTTTTATAGTCGGCGTGGCTTGCTTCGCCACCATTTAGCTCCAAATGTTTGTAGAATTCTCTGGCGCAGGGCCCAGCACAAACCGTACTACCAACAGCATTCCTCGTGTTCACAGCCTTTTTACATGTTTTCTACTACGTTTATGAGATTTTCGGGAGAGGATCAGTCTTGAAAAAAGCCTTGCTGCACCTCAGTAAAGGAATCCTGCTGTTCAAAAATGGAAATTGGTTCATGTTTCTTCATTCCAACCTGTTATTTCATGAAGAATCAACTTTAAGGTGACAGTACCGTTTGTGCTATCCTGCAGCCGCAGGTCGCCTTTCCAAATCGCCAAAAAATTTGCGATTTTTCTGAAGTGTCACATTTGGGTACTGTCAAGGGTGAGGGGTTGCATGCCGTAGGGCTACAGATTATGAGTTGCCGAACTTCTATATCCCTACTGTTTTGCTAGATTTCCCTGGAAGTAAAGTATCTTTGAATATACTTTTTCGCAGAGCTTCAGCTCTTATCAGTTAAAAAAGGATTCGCAATAAACATCACGTCGGGTGCATGCTGCTTCTGCTACTGTTGCTCGTACTGGGGCTCTGCCTTCTTTGTTTGAATTCATAGTCACAGTTTTGCGAGCACTTCTGACTGCTAGGACTCATCTGAAAATTCTAAGATAGAAAGTTTGACCATTTCTGCATTCTTACTTAAGCATTGCATTGTGTCCCTTCTCTTATTCATCACCGGAAAATAAGGCAGCCACTGATCTTGAACTGCAGTCATTGACCCCTTTCAGGTTGACTTTATTTCCATCTATAGTCTATTCGACAAACCCTGGAATTTTCTCCGTTCCTAGCAGTTCACCATCCGCGTGATGAATTTACCATTAAAGTGGGAGGCTGTTTAAATGTCTCATTGAGTCCCTCCGTTTTTAGCTCCTCCAAAACTTCTCTTCCGGTTGCCCTCGAGCGAAATCAACTTCACCTCTCTGCAAAATTGGAAGAGCAAGACATTCGGAAGCCAAAGTTGGGGTCAAAGTCAACAGTCAGGTCACACAGTGGCTGATGACAATGTGCGTCATCAGGGTATCGGTCTGAAGATTGTTACCTTTTTTCAGTTCACTTGTTCCGCCGGTTATTATGGGCCATTTTGTGAGCGGAGGTGCGATTCTATAGCGGTTTCGGCACAACCCGCTGAATGCAGGCCGCCATCTGATCGGATTCTCTGTCCCACCGGCTACGAGGGGCCACGATGTGACAAACGTGAGTGCGCTGCTACTTTCCACAGCCTGCCTAAAATAGATGATTGTTTTAAAAAAGTAACAGTCTAGAAGCAGTCAGATATGTTGTCCTTACAAATAAATCTAACTCGATTATCTAAAGTAGGAGAGTAAAACATGTTAATATTTGGCAAACAGACGGTTTTTGTAAGCTGATTGAAGGCAGCCAGAACGTTTCTATACGTTCGCAACAGAGGGGAAGGGTAAAAGCAGGAAATACGCCTGGTTCAGGCTTCCCAATGCCCTGAATAGGTTGAGATTTCGAAGATTGGTTCCTCGGAGAAATCAAACAGATGAGTGTACGCACATCCCTATGTGGAAATAATTTCTCTTGTGAACGCCAAGTTGAAAAGGACATTTGAATTTCTAGAATCACATTGCGCGAAAAACCAAGGAGATTATATATTATTATAACTTTTGCACATTTCACGAGGAAATATGACTAGAATAGAATCAGAGTCGAATAATACTTTGGCTGTCGCAAGCTAGATCTGAAGTGTTTAAATGCTTTATTGATAGGTTAAAATATTTCTGAAATGGAATCAAGGAACTCTTCGTTAAGAGAAGAGAAGAAAAGCATGCTCCAACTGTCAGGCTGAAAACAGCGGTGCATGAGGTGTGAAAGACTGCAAACACTTCTCATGTAAAGTCTTCGAATAGCAAATTTCCCCATACGGATTGCGACAGGAACTAGGAACCCCCAATATACTTAAAAACTCATCGAGCTACAAAAGTGGACAAACAAGAATGTTCCTGCATGAATATGACTCCTTTTTGGGTTTTGAAGAAAGCTTTCAAATGGCTCTAGTCTTCTACAAATTAGGCAGTACATACTTGTGAAATTAGGTTTCTTTAAAGCATGAGCGTAACTTGTGCCTGTCAGTAAAGCCTTGTGTTCCAAATTGCCGCTACCTGCGGTTGAATTGTTCAGCCTAGAGTGTTTGCAGGCCGCAGAATTCGAGAACACAGCGCTGGGATTGTTTGGATGAGACAAATGAATAAGTGTGGCATTTAACATCTAAATGCAAAATTTTTTTTAAAAAACCATAGGACAAAAGCGGCTAACAGAAACTTTTCACCATTTCCACAGCGCATATATAGATATTGCAGGTAATGAGCAGATGCTGTTGTGAATCGTCCCTTGGTGAGGCATTCTATTTTGACTAATAGTTACTGCTGCTAATTTCAATGAGATAAAAAAGTTTTTAATTCTTTGAAGAACGCTCATCAATCGCTAACAGACTGCTGATTAACTGATCGTGGGTTCAAGCCTCAGGGGCTGAAACACCTGCGTTTGTGTATGACTGGATGATGACGTCTACTGAGCCAGAAATTGTCATTCCGGTCTCCCTTGTCTTTGTCGGCATTGCGCATTAGTTTTTAATTCATTGACTTTTAAGTCTTACAAGCCGCATAACATTCGACAAAAAACCCCCTGCAGCCGAAGAGAATTGGAACCCTCATGCATGGTTGCTAAATATCAAGTTTTGCCGTAAAGGAATGCGCATGAAATTGTAAATTAGGAGTGGCGTTGATGTAGTATCTTATACGAGTACGTATGTCATGAAAATGAGGAAATTTGCAGATAATTAAATCTTTTCCACGGCAAATCTTGCGTTTTATAAATATATACGCATTTGGGGGCTGCATATTCTTGAAAAGCAAAATCGTTTCAACAAGAATTTTGAAGTAATGCTGTCATTGTCATTAGCATCTCATCCATTTTATTTTTAGCAATTTGCAAAGCCGGTTGCAAGAATGGAGAATGCGTCGACCCTGGTGTTTGCAAGTGAGTTTAACTTGATGCATCTTCTAAATCCATGGTTAAGGAACCTGCCTTTTGCGTGAACTTCTTAACTATGGTGTTCCACTTTTTGTGTTAATTGTTCATTGTACAGATGTACTTACTAAAGCCACGCCGGAAACACCAGTGAGCGAAATAACTTTTCGGTTTAAAAGTAAGAACATAGACGTTGGCAGTCGTGCATAGCACTGCAACATATTAGTTCGACCGTCAAGTTGGAAGAGGTCTAACGTGTCCTGCATAGCCGGCTGAAAGCTAGCGTGGCTTCTTGCGTGCGAATTAGTTGTAAGTGACTGCCGCTGTCAGATATACTACTATAAACATGCCTCACAACAAAAGCGTGTTTATTTCGCCCATGGACACAGACGTCAGGCCTCTTACAAGCGATAAGGTCTTCTGCATCATGGAAATGATCCCTCCCGAGATAATAACATTAATACATTTTCCCCACTCTCAGGGCGTTCAGTATCACAACTTTTAAAAATTCTTTCTAGATTGACTATCTAAAATCGCGATTATCTTGAGATTATCTCTTTTCCCTCAGGTGTCAGCAGGGTTGGAGTGGCGCTGACTGCAGTCTCTGTCGAGCTTACCCCGGTTGTGTGCATGGAACCTGTAAGCGAGACCCCATCACAGGTGCCCTCGTACCCTTTACCTGTGTCTGTGAAAAGAGGTGGGGTGGGATGCTTTGTGATATAGGTGGGTATATTTTGAACTTCATTTCAACTAAATAAAATGCTTAAGTAAATATTTTTTGACGAAATTCTGAGAAATCATGTTCTAGGGCTCCTGGAACCCATTAGCCTTGCTTGCCGACGTAGCCCTTTCATGCAAATCAAACTACACCCCTCCATGTAAAAATGCTCGGTCAAAAACACATATGTCTTCATATCCGGATATTGATGTTTGGTTGTGAGTATATGTTTTACCCCGCCTAACTATTTTAAGACGCCAAGTTCACTGTGAAACTGACGGTTAAGGATCCTATAAATGAGGCTTGTGAGGTCTTCGGAACTGCAACTTGGCTGAGAAGCATCTAGACGCGAACATCTGAATAGTTGCCAAAAAGAAGACGAAGGCGTGCTCCCTGGGATGGTAGGTTTAAACGTTTGAGTTTTTGAATTACAACAGGAGTTCATCTTCAGCGACTGTTGTAGTGCAAGGTGTGAGCATTTATCCAGTCGTGCCATGGGAGTTGGGGAATTGAGGTGTATGTCCGTGAGTGGGTTTGGTTCGTGCATAGTGGCTGGTGGAGGCGTTTGTTCTTTTTATCCTTGAGAATAGTTACCTTTTATTCATAGTGTAATGGTTAATTTTTATCTGATAACTCTATAAACCCGATATAAAAAGACTTTCAGAAGGAGGTTCGCACTGAGAAAAATAGGTTCATGGGCAAGATTTAGACGCCATAACTGTGATAACTTGACTAGGACTTATGGTTAGAGACAATATATATATATTCGAGTGAAGATCCTTACCACATTAGTGAGTGTTACGCACTTGTTTGGCTTGTTTATGTACCTCACTGCACAAGGCATATGATGTACTGATGATCGGTAATGACCGTGAAACAGCTGTCTGCGTCTTGCCTGCTTTTGCACCTTTAGCAACATATTTGTGCTATATATATATATGGTATGTGTCCTCATGACACAACGTTCGTTTATCGCCGGTAGGTAACTGGTGGGCGGACAAATGGGATCGAGTGAGATCCTTACCACATTAGTGAGTGTTACGCACTTGTTTGTTTGTTTATGTACCCTCACTGCACAAGGCATATGATGTACTGATGATCGGTAATGACCGTGAAACAGCTGTTCGCGTCTTGCCTGTTGCACTCTTAGCAACATATTTTGTGCTTATATATATATATATGTATTGGAAAAACAGGCATCCCAAGATATTCAAAAGAAAAGATGAATTTTTTGGGAAAAATATGAACTTTTATCGTAAACTCGAGATTGGTCCAGCTTCGTCGTCAGATTACAGGCAGTGTACAGAACAATTAATCACTAACCGTGTTAAACAAAGGATTCTGAGATTGCCCAGTACCGCAATCAATAGGTTTAGTGTAATTTTGTCATCCCGTCGATGACAGGCGTTTGAATTTTTAACGATTTTAAGTGTGGCATCTAAATCGATATGCCGGTTGATGATGCTCATCTGAGCGCATTGGTTTCCAGGAATTCACGGTTTTCGATTGCAGATGCCAATCCGTGTTTCACGCATTTATGTCTGGGCTCTGCATGTAGCCACTCTGGGATAATGCTGTCTGTCACCGCCAACTGACGTCGTGGTAGGCGGGTTAGACAGACTTGCCATGTAATAAACGGCATTACAACTGAACATGGAATTTTAGACAACACCTTTTTATCAGGTAGCTACTTAGGGTATTAAAGCTGTGAGCGTAAAAGCTAGGGTGGTGTGCTACTTGTATTTGGTGTTGCTGTCTCGACAAAGCTCAGATACATTTTTAATGTATGGGAGAGTTCGCCAGGTCATTGTTTTGGGTGCCCGGGTGGCCGTGGTGTTTGAAATACCTTTCTTTGACTTTGCTGTTTTTAGACATCGATACACGAAGTCACGGGGTATCCACTAGAGAATGCAAGTTAAATAGGTATTTCATTTCTGCTCGATAACTTTCTTCATCAGAGCAGTCTCCTAAATCGAGCCAAAACACACTGCTCTGATGAAGAAAGTTATCGAGCAGAAATGAAATACCTATTTAACTTGTTCTCTAAAAATGGATACCCCCGTGACTTCGTGTATCGATGTCTAAAACAACAAGAATCCAAAGAGAAAGGTATTTCAAACACCACGGCCACCCAGGCACCCCAAAACAATGACCTGGCGAACTCTCCCATACATTAAAATGTATCTGAGCTTGTCGAAAGACAGCTTAAAAACACCAAATACAAGTAGCACACCACCCTACATCTACTTTACGCTCACAGCTTGTACACCCGTGAGAACAGGGTTAGCTACCTTGATAAGAAAGGTGATGTCTACAAAATTCCATGTTCCAGTTGTAATGCCGTTTATTGTGGCCAAACTGGGAAATCTGTCTCAACCCGCCTACACGAACATCAGTTGGCGGTTAGAAGACGAGACCATTTATCCCAAGTGGCTATGCATACACTGGAAACCGGACATAAATTTGCATGGGAGAAAACACGGATTGTTGGCATCTGCCCAATCAGAAAAGGCCGTGAATTTCTGGAAGCAATGCACTCAGATGAGGCATGCATCAACCGGCATATCGATTTAGATGCCACATACAAAATCGTCAAAGAAAAATTCAAACGCGCACAAACCAATCACGACGGGATGACGAAATACACTGAAAGCCTATTGGTTCGGATTTTGGGCAATCTCAGAATCCTTTGTTTAACACGGTTAATTGATTAATTGTTCCTGTACACTGCCTGTAGTCTGACGACGAGCTGGGGACCAGTCTCGAAAAATTTACGCATTAAAAAGTTTCTATTTTTCCCAAAGAATTTCATCTTTTCTCTCTATATATATATATATATATATATATATATATATATATATATATATATATATATATATATATATATATATATATATATATATATATATATATATATATATATATATATATATATAAAATAGTGAATTAATTTATGGTCACTTTGGAAGAGGCCCTGCTTAAAATGATTGAAGAGGGGAGCAATGTCGTTTGTGAAAATCAGGTCTAAAATATGCTTGTCTCTCGTTGAAGAACGGACTAGCTGGGACCAATTAGAAAAATTAATTTTATCTAGGAAAGGCTGAAATCTGGGTGGACAAAATTTTGAAATCCAGTCAATTTAATGAAAATTAAAATCCCCAGCGATTATTTTAAAGTTCAAATTGGACTCCGAACCCAATTTGTAACCAATTCATAGTTGTCGTGATTTCTCGAGATTTTCCTCGTCTATTTTACTAACAGTAGGATAAGGGTGCCAAAAATTCGAAATCTTCCCTACCGGCCTTTATTATTTTACATAATGGTCTACATTTATTGCTAGATGCTTGGGCCTCATATGATGTCACCTTAATAAAGTACAGAAATGTAATATTTTCCTTACATGGGAAGTACTCAGCATGTAGTTTGGACAACCTTAGCGCAAATGCAAGTACAGGCCTTTGTTTGGGAATTAAAAAAACTTTTTCAAACCGTAAGACACCCTTCCTTCAAGTTTCAAACTTGATGAAGAGATTTGTTACCAACTGAGTCGACTAAAGGATATGTTTGTGCATACACTGTATATACAGGCGTCCTTGTCTTTGCCTGTTCTACTACTAGCCGCTGTGCGGCTGGTGGCGGGACTCGAGAGTGAGCCTAAAGGCAAGCGGTGAGTTCTATTAGCGATCGGTGAGCGTTCATCAACGACTGCAAGTCAATATTGCCAATGTAAACCGGTAAGACAACGAGCCCGTCACTCAATGGTTAGAGCATTGGACTTATGCTCAACAGGTCGCGGGTTCGATCCTCGGATGGTGCACCACCTAGGGTTGGGTATTACTGGCGGATGACGGCTAATAAGCTAGAAATTGCCATTCCAGTCTCCCTTGTCTTTGCCGGCATTATTCATCTGTCTCTTCTACCAATAGCTGTATAAAATATATTCTGGTAAGGAGGACCTACATGACCCCCCTGAACTAGACATGGAAATAGGAACGCCACACCCAAGTAATAAAAGTGGTAATGTGCATACTTACAAAAAGAGTAAATATTCCCATGTCCTAACCCAAACACTAGCCCTAACATAAACCTAAAGCGTAGTTTTAATATAAACCTTAACACTGCATTTTGACACTAAACCCCAACCGCAACTTTAAACTTAACCATATCTCTAACCTTAAACTTCACCCTACTTTACCAGGAAGCTGACATAAAGCCACCTGTACCGTGGGTTATTCCTATTGCCAGACCCTGGTTACCTATATTTGAATTAATAAGGGCATCCAAAAAATCAGAGTAAATATTTAGTCATTTTTTTATTGAATGTGGTTTTTGCAGGCAGCAGAAAAGAAACCCACTCGAAAGCCAGCATCTAGACATGAGTAAAATATCTTGGGATTGCGATGCATGGTAATCAATGTTACAACCGAACCTAACTAATCCTCTCTCACTGAAAGCATATTTCAGAATTCCCGTTAACATTTAATGAGGTAGCCCATCAACTGTATAATACTTATCGTGGTTGGCGTCATATTCCATCCCCTTCAAACACACTAAGGCGTAAATTAAATGTCCTTAGGTCCATGTCTTTTACGCTGTTTAAACCCCTTCCCCTCCTTTTTCCCCTACAGAACTTCAGTTTTGCCAGAACCACCCAAACACCTGCAAGAATAGGGGCAAATGTGAGAACGTTCAGAGAACAAACAATCAGCCTTATCGTTGCGTCTGTGCGCCGGGTTTCCGCGGTGACCACTGCGAAATGATTCAGTTGGATTGCCAATTTCACGGTTGTCGCAATGGGGGCGAGTGTACTCAGCATTCCGACGGCCAGGTACTTTTCTCACCTTTGCCATATGCCTGCTTATCATTGGATTCCAGTTATGCGCCTCTAGAGTCAGTGCATGAATGCGCGCATCCTGGATCATTCGCTCACAAGCAGTCTATTATTTATCCCTCCAGGGACGCTGCATCTGCCCACAGGGCTTCTATGGAAGCCTCTGTCAGTTCAACCAAACCAGCTGCGCAGAAAATCCCTGCCAGGCACCTAATTCCGTCTGCCATCCAATGCTGGAGGAACGCAGTGGTGTGCGGCACCGGGGACGCCAGTTCGTCTGTGAGTGTCCACCAGGTTACTCGGGCGACAACTGCGAAATCAATACAGATGAGTGCGTCGATAAGCCCTGCAAGAATGGTGAGTGAGTGTATAAGATGCCCGTGGACAAAAATGACTTCATTGTTAAAGACAACCTTGCTACGTTTAGACACGCCGAGCATGATCACACCTTAACGTGGTTGTTGCGTAAACCTCGCTACCGCCAAGGTCTAGGTATTAGTTTCTTTGTTATTTGACAAAGAAGAAAAGAGCCATTACTTGCAGCGGGTGTGCTCTTCCGTCAGCTACTCTCGTAGTTTGATGTAACGCCAGACAGCGCACACCAAGTAAAAAGCTAGCAGTTGAGCAACTGAATGACTGATGGGCCCAGGAGGCATTAGGTAACGTATCCGAGGCAATTTGTTGTTTCTTGTAACAACTGGTAATCGGCGTGATCCACTGTCTGAAGGCGCTGATAAGACATATAACCATGAAAACCAAGCACCCTCCGGTCATGAGGTGAAACGACGAGCGGCATCTATCCCATCCGGCGCAGTTCTTTCGAGCCGACCTATATTAGAAATACAGGTAAATTATTCCTGACCCTATGAACAGGCATGCCTTTGTAAGTAATTTTATTCTGCATATATAGGTATGCAGGCAAAAAGCTCGGAATCGCCACTTTTGACCTATTAGCCATCACCGCAGGTTTGCACTTCTTGACAGTTGAATCCTCACTCCGTTGATTAGATTCTAACGCTCTAACCATTTAGACAAGGGCTAGTTGTCCTGTCAGTCGCGATCGGCATAGTAACAATAGTAGATGGGTTCACTGATATCTGTACGGGACGTACGTGTCTCGTTCTGTCTTAGAGCTTGATCTATAACCCGGTAGGTGATCGCATAGTGACGAGTACTATATGCAGAATGAGACAACCGACCTAGATTACTACCCGTTATGCCAATATCACTTTCTCATCGGGTCACTTCTTCTGACAGCCAGTGGGCGTCACCAACTGGAAGACTCGCAAGTACAAGTTAAGTTTCCGAACGACATTGTGTTTTATTATATACTCTCTGAATGCACAGTAAGCCAGTTATCCGAATATACAGCAGGTGTCCTAACTCATGAAATCTTAATGCTTTCATGAGTTACGGCACGTTTCGCGAAATCAGTGCACACTGCATCCGCTAAAATTTTATACCAATGAAGAACCGATCGTTAGGAACTATATGGCTTTTTGTTGTTGACAAATTTACATTTTCATCGTCTAGAACTGCTAATTTTTTTAGAATAGGTACGGATTACGAAAATTGAAAAATTGACCTAATTGAGTAAACTGAAGTTGGACATGTATAGGAAGCCTGTCCATACAGTTAAACGAGTGAATAAAGCAGAAAAAGCCAAATTTCTTTTAAAAATAGTCTTTTTCAGAGTTTTACACATACATATTCCTCTAGATTAAGCGCAACGTAAAGTATGGCCATCATCAAGCAGCCATAAATGAAAGTGTTTCACAAGAATTTGTAGTTTTTCTTCCGTTTGTACATTGTCTTAAATGTGTTTGACCAAGGCAAGCAGATTTTCGCTTCATTGCGCCGATAGGATTATATATACGGGGCACACGATCGATCTCGTTGCAATCGACAGTTAAACTGTCATGACCAATATATCTGGAAATGACTGTAAAAAAGATTTGTGTTGTAGGTAAAAATAGTCAGTTTTCTATTCATCCGATATCAACCCACTTGGGAGCTTTATCCGGGCGACACATTGGTTGGCGGTTTTTAAAAAAACTGTGGTCGAACATAACATTTATACTAGACTCCCAAGTCAAGGTCAGGTTTAATGTGTGGAATTAGTACCCATTGGGGATTATCAAGATGTGGGAGCGTGGATAGTGATAAGCAGAGTAACTTAAGACATTTTTTATAAACATGCATCAATCAGCGTTTGGCAAATTATTTGTTTTGTGTGCTTATTTTGAAAAATTGTTATTTTCAACGCAGAGCATTATTTCGTTCGAAGAGAGCTATCGAATTTATGCATTACATTACTAATGTATTTTGAGGCTATCTGCTAACTGCGTACCTCTCACAGGTGATGCCCTTCTTCTTAACTTCTGCCACTTCAGGAGCCTTCTGTGAAGATTTGGTGAGCGGCTACCGATGCATTTGCCCGGCCGGATACACTGGAGTGTGGTGTGAAAAGAATGTAACCAGATGTACCGTGGACAGTTGTCCAAAGGGCAGCCCGTGTGTAAACACAGACAATGGTTTCCAGTGTTCACCATCAAAGTCCTTCTATTCCGCGACCACTGCGGCAACCATAACTAAAATATCGCAACAGGAGCCTCGACAGGAACAGAAAGAAGGTCACTTCACCTTTTCCTCCAGTCCCGTTGGCTCAATTGACTTCACAAAAAAGAACAACGTCGTCATGGTGCACTTGCAGCCATCCTTCCTTAGCCTCACTCTTGGTGTGCCCGTCGCCATCGTCTTTTGTGGCCTCCTTCTGGCTATGCTGACCTGTGCAGTCATGGCGGTCTGCATGTGGCGAAAGGGCTGCGCGCATTCGAGTCGAAAATGCAGACGTACCGACAGAACTACATTCTCACAGCAAAACCAATCTCTCGACGACGAACCTAATGTATACGCCTCGGAGACCTCCACCATCTGGTCGAACTACGAGCCGATCGCCTCCCTGCGACCAGTCCCCGGCAAGACTGTGGGTTTACCTCGCTCCGCCTCTGCCTTCTATCCCGCCAGTGTGTCCTCGGGTACCAAGAGGCTGGAATTGATGAGTACCTCAACTTTTCGAAATGGCTGTCAAACAGGGCTACAATGGGTCTGAAAGATCTCAAGGCGTTGTTGACTGTGGCAAACTATCGCGATCCAGTTCGAAGCGTGAAATAAACTCTGGCAGGGTGACTTCAGTCTACCAGCGCTACTCTGAAAATCCGACGAGGTCCTACTCGCTGTACTTTATGCCCTCTTTCCTGTACGGCTATCCGCTGCAAAGGAGGGACTCCAATGCCTCCAAAACTCCATCTCTTCCTCCAAGACCTTCTTCAGGTCGGCCTGTCACCTATTCCACCTTCTTACGACCAGTTCTCTTTCCAATTCATCAGCAACATCAGCTGAAGCAACAGGAGGCCTCACCACCCTTAAAAATATCTGAATCTTCCTATGCTACGATAACGGAGCCTTGTGCTGCACAGTAAGACCGTTTTATTTTCTGTTTATCGTTGATATTTTATTGATTACGTCCTCATATATGGACAAAATGTCAGCCCCACACGGGCAAAATGTGATGCTTATGTTTTGTGTAGTAACGCAGCAAGATCACTCAGCGTCTACATGACTATAATAAGTTGCTGTGACAGACTATTGTTTACAATAGCCTGAAAACGAATAGGTTCGAGTTTTCTAGCAATCTTAGGCGGGATACGGGAATGAGCACAAATTGACTTCCAATAAGGGTACCTATTACCGCTTTCTAACCCAAACCTTAACACTAATCCTAAATCGAAGCTTACTCAAAACCATAAACCTAAATCAAGCCCTAATCATAACCTAACCCAGCCTTAACCCTAACTCTTTTTCTCCCTGAAATTTTGAGCATAGTCGCTTGTACTGCGGGATGGATCCATTTCCTTGTCCTACTGAATCGTATTCCAGGGAGAGGAGTGAATCCGCAAAAGTTACGATTCATGGATTTCTGGATGTTAACTAAAGCAGGTGAAATAAGAAATGGTAGGATAAAGACAAGAGAAATTGAAGAGGGAACTTCTGGCTTACTTTGCTTCAATGGCAGAAATACGCGCCTTAAGTTAAAGAGGACCCTGGGTTCGACTCCCCGCCATTTAGTCATCGAGTACTTATCCACGTACTGTCCACCCGATCAAGGGGCTCCCGTTCTGTCGTCTGCAACCGCCAGTATTCAAAAACTCTTGAGAATAAAGCGACCTGATCCCGGCTGGTTACGGACGCAATATGCACACCGGTCTTATCTTGAGGTTTGAGCTTAGGGCCTATAAAGGTATTCGCATAGTGACGATCAAAGGGAAACGAGAGGTAAAGCGGAAGGACTGGATTTTCTTTTGACATCGGAATGGATCTGTGCATGCCTCTTCCATGTGAATTTGATCCTTTAAGTGGCAGTTATGGAGACATGGGTCGGTTGCTCAGTGACAGAACTTTCGACCAAAATTTATGTATGAGCGTAGAATTTTTCAGCCTGACATGTTTGGGCAATTTTCTGCAGTAAAGGGATGATCACCTGTAATCAGTTTGATCCTTTTCCAATAAATAGTGGTGAAGTCTACGCAGACTTAAGGCCCGGACCCAATACCAAAAAGCCCTCCATTGAGACGAAGATCCCGATATCTACAACCAGCACCTCCCGGCGACCAGAGGCAAATGCTGGTCCAGTCCCCGCCCCGTTCTGCTCTACAAATTGTACCCCCATCGCCCTCCCTCTGACAGACCAGAAGTTCCCGCGTGCTGATGACAGTCAGAAGTCTCGAACGAGTGGAAGTCACTGCAAAGGCAAGGAGGCCAAAGTGGAACTCAAGAATAAACTCTGAACACTATTCAACACCTTCTCCCCTCACTCCACCTATCCCGATCCATTCTTCCATCATGGTCTCCCATGAAGTTATCCGGATTGCATTTCCAAGAAACAGGCAGTCACCTTATTGCCTCTCCTTATTCTCTAAAAGGAATGATTTGCGTGCATTTATAACATCTGCCATCACGTCCATGTCTGAACGTATCCACACAAGCACACATGCACACTCTTTTGACAATCTACCTCTGCACAAAGTCCCTACCATATTATTCTCAATAGACTGTTCTGCTAAGTGATCCTGGTGACCTTTCAGTGCCTTCCTACTGGAGGCTCCGCAGTCGTCAAGGGCTTGATCCCTCTGCACCTCTGTGTATTCTTCTCATCCCATTTGTGTGCGTATGTATATGCTCATGTGCACGATATCCATCATTGAAACTATGGTTCGGCGTCTTGCTTTTCACAGGCCTACGAAGCAACTGTCAGTGATAAGTGAAGGTTTGTTTGAAGAAAGCCCCTCATTGGCCTTTGAAAAGGTTTTCACCAATAGTGGAGTAGTTTCACCTTTAAAGGCGTTTCTTGGGCATCTATAGGCTATTTGGACGACGCGGTAAGGTTTACTTACTAGAAACGGGCATAGGAACGTCCGCCCAAATAATAAAGACGGCTTTTCACATAAGTCCGGGAAGGCAATATATCACCGTGTCCTAACCCTAACACTAGCATTAGCGTAAACCTAAACCGTAGCCCTCACCATAACCTTGCAGGCAAGACTAAATCTAAACGTAAACTTAACCCTAATCATAAAACTAATCCAATTTTTCCTGGTGTTTGACCCAGAAGTACCTGCATTTTGGGAAGTTTCTGTTCTCATGGCCTGTTTAGAAGGCCGTATAAGTCATCCTTTCCAATGGAGTTCCTATGTAATCAGAGTAAACAGACTGAAGCACAAACTCTGATTTCAAGTAAATAAATGGTTTATGAATAGCTCTCCCAAGCCACTGAGAAATAAGGAGAAGAGACTCGGCTTTCTTATCTTCATGCCAATTCATTTTGTTTATCTTAAAAACTAAAAGCGTTATACGCTCCCAATCACGGTCATAGATCATTTCATTAATCGCCCATCGTAGACGTAGAATTGTCTGTTTTCGATTTCGTCTTGATTTTCACCCTTCTATTCAGGGTTGACGGCCTTTATTCAGGCCACATGCACTCCAAAATTAAGGAATCATTGTTATTAAGGAACGAAGGTTGACTTATCACCATGGTTTCTTTTAGTTAAATGGCTGTTGTGCCTGCTATATGTAGTTTCTCGGCACGAAGAGCTTACGGAAAGCTTTCACCTGACTCACTGGAGAACCCAATTAGTTGTTCTCATGCTACTGCATGGAGGTAAGTAGTCTCTCTCATGAATAATAAATGAAACTGAAGATAGTTTGTGAGAACCCGATCTACCGCTGTTGGTGTTTCTTATTAAGTAATGAGTGGGAAGATTTAACGACGGTTATAAACCGGCACTGTAACTTTGCCCTAGGCCTCAGAGAGGTCTCCATCCATGTAGACATTAAAACCCTTGTTCCTTGCTGACGTTCCACATGCATGCAGACAAACGTCGGGAGGGGCATGCAAGTCAAAAGATAATCTCACTGTCATGTTCTATGAACAACACTTCTAAGCAATGGAAACAGGACATTTCGGCGTCTGAAAGTTTTTTGAACAGAGAATTGTAATCAGAACTTTTTTTAAATTACGAGCATCGATTAGCAATTATTTAATGTACCTTGGTTACTTGATATATAATTAGCTCCATTGAAGTCAGGATAAACATTTGTCGGTGAGCCGTGGATCGAGAACTATGAACCACACAACTAATATCTGCCTATTTGCATGCATACCTCAAGGAAAAGGAACTAGAGAGTTCCAATCACGTGCCTGAAAAAAAACATCGCGAATCCTTCCTTATAAGGTGTTTGAACTCGTTGAGCGACAGTTCTGGAACCAACAAATGAGCAAGGCGCACAAACCGATGAATAATTTACGGGCTCAGCTGGTACACCTTAAGGATAGGGTTCACTATCTTGATAAAAAAATCGTCTAAAAGTCGTGTGTTGTGGCCTCCGTACGCATCCACGAAAACCAACTAGCAGTGAAGACACTTGACCATCTTTCGCATGATGCCATGCATAACCTTTATGCAGGGTACACTTTCCCCTAAAGCAAAACTAAGAAGAAGTATCTGCGATTGCTGGGACAAGAGCTTTATTCGTCTGACGTTTCGGATTCTAACTCGAACCCAGCTTCAGAGATCGTGTCAGGTACGGGTAATTCGTACACTGGGAGTTGCAGTATTTATATGATGCCATCGCTATGCTACTGCACACCTACGGCAATTAACAGCTCCACTTCAGCGATGATGACTGCACTCTTGTGCGTTAGTTGTTTGATGGTCGGTATGCGGGTCGTTATCCCTTGAAATTGTGTTACCCATGTTGGAGGGTGGCAGGATGATTGCTCGACCAGCTGGTTCAGCGGCATTGGCGTTGGAAAATTTGTTCACCTGAGCGCTCCTCGAGCGACCGATTGCTCTGGCTAAACCGAGTCTTAACACCTAATATGGGCTGGGTATGTCATTACACTTGTTAATAGGCTGGGAGCCTGTAAACCATGACTCAAGCAATTCGTGACTCACGCGATTATCACCTCTTGCGAGAATTTGGCTTCGTCGAACTTTAATTTATATACGGTTCTCGCCGAATGAGCCGCGACTTGAGAATTGGCTTCATTTCAC
The DNA here is from genome assembly GCA_017591395.1 of Schistocephalus solidus. NCBI lineage: Eukaryota > Metazoa > Platyhelminthes > Cestoda > Diphyllobothriidea > Diphyllobothriidae > Schistocephalus > Schistocephalus solidus. Next base: position 184,688 of record WEDG01003912.1, read on the forward strand.
CACACTGCTGCCGCGTGTCCGGCAATTCGTGTTCAAAGCAGTCTTCCGGTTTCTCAGACGTAGTGGATTTTCACGCGACTGCACCACATCCGATAAACAACTCCAGATGTTTCTTGCCGCAGTATTGGGTCCTTTGGTCTCTTTAACTGATACCGAGTGGTGCCTCCCGGTGTGTGTGCGACTTTAACTCCAAGTGGCGCGAGAAGGTGGCTGACAGCCTCCGATACGTTTTTGACGTAGGGAATCGCACGCCAATATTTAGGTTCGGTGCGAGGTTGTTTTTCGTCGCGTTTGTGCATGCACCGGTTGACAAAGTTGCGCGGGTAGCAATTTTCTCTGAACACCAATCGAAGCTATTGTAATTCTGCAACCTTGTCTTCCGGTTTACTGCAGTGCCTTTCAACACGCCTATATAGCGTCCTTACGCAACTGCGTTTGTGGCTGATTGGGTGATTGTTGTTAATGTTCAGTGCTTGCATCGTGATTTTCCTGTTGCCGAAATGTTTCTAAAGACCAAACAATTCAGGAAAGCGAGAACTACGATGCAAGTACTGAACTTTTACAGAAACCACCCAATCAGTCGCAAACGCAGTTGCGGAAGGACGCTATATAGGCGTGTTGAGACGCACTGCAGTAAACCAGAAGACAAGGTTGCCGAATTACAATAGCTTTGATGGGTGTTCAGAGAAAATGGCTACCGTCAGCCACCTTCTCGCGCCACTTGGAGTTAGAGTCGCACACAGACCGGGAGGCACAACTTGGTGTCAGGTAATGAGACCAAACGACCCACTGCCGCGGCAAGAAACATCGGGAGTTGTTTATCGGATGTGGTGCAGTTGCGTGAAAATCCACTACGTCTGAGAAACCGGAAGACTGCTTTGGACACGAATTGCCGAACACGCGGTAGCAGTGCGGTGAAATGACGCCAATTCTCAAGTCTCGGCTCATTCGGCGAGAACCGAATACAAATTAAAGTTCGACGAAGCCGAAATTCTCGCAAGAGGTGATAATCGCGTGTGCCGCGAGTTGCTTGAATCATGGTTTACAGGCCCCCAGTCTATCAACAAGTGTAATGACCTCCCAAAACCATATTCAGTGTTGAGACTCAGTTTGAACAGAGCAATCGGCCACTCGGGGAGCCCTAAAGTGAACGCATTTTCAAACGCCAATGCCGGTGAGCCAGCTGGCCGAGCAATCATCACGCCACCCTCCAACATGGTTGACGAAATTTCAGCGGATAACGACCCGCTGAAGTGGAGCTGTGAATTGCCGTAGGCGTGCCGTAGCATAGCGATGGCATCATATAAATACTGCAACTCACTGTGTACGAATTACCCGTATCTGATACTCTCTCCGAGGATGGGTTCGAGTTGGAATCTGAAACGTCAGGTGAATAAAGCTCTTGTCCCAGCAGTCGCTGCTACTTCTTCTCAATTACTTCCTGGGACTCGCATTTTCGATCAAAGCAAAACTCCCATCGTCGGAGTCGGTTCCTCCAAAGAAGCCGAAATTTTCTTTAGACCATGCACGCGATTAATAATGTATCAATCGGTACATTGAGTAAATGCCGAGTACAAAAATCTCAGAGGGAAAATGGAAGAGACAAGAACCGGTCAATAGAGACTGACGCAAACGGCGACCGCTAATTAGCCCAAACGCCAAATGACTATCGAACCGTATGCATTAATGAAATGTAACTGTTATTTACGCATTTACTCAAGTTTGACGATGACCTGGGTAACCAGCCTCAAAAATTTACTCAATAACGTTTAATACTTTTCCCAAAGAACCTGTTTGCCTTCAAAATACATATCTTGGGATGCCTGCCTATATCAAAATTACTACGGTTCACATATAAAACTACATCTGTGTTCCTCAAATTCATGAGTCTACTTACTGGCAAATACAGTTGCGCCTATTTTTATCTTTTCATGATTATCTTTCCCTTTCTCGCCTCATCGGAAATACTGGAGGGCAGTATCCTTACAATTCTACGGAAAATACCAACATTCTTCATCTTCATATGGACAGTAACTACCTTCTCCTCTATAACATACTCAGAAATTTCTCCAGATAATTTTTTATTGAGCCTATCTAAGCGATCCACTCACTAGCACCCATAATTACCATCGTATTGCCTTGTTACGCTCTAGGCTTCTGGTTCATGACTCGGAACTTTAGCTCGCCAAAACGCGTAATTCCTGCCATCAATACGTTTCATGCGACGTATTTCACTATGTTGGAAGGTTTGTTTAGTCACAGGTAACAAAAGTATCATACAACCTATAATGCACTAATTATATTTTCCCGGCCTCTTCGAAAACTCTAGTGTCCTATTGGATAACACCTGAAATTCTAATCACATCTAAATGCGAACACGTAGACCCTACCGTTAACTGATTCGGTCTCATATGAACAGGTGTAATACGGTCCCTGTCGTTGTTGTTATAGGTCAAATACTACCGTTAAGTCCTACCGATAGCCATCTTGGTGACACGGAACCCATCTGAGTTGGAATGCCATGGAGGCCACATTCAGAATGACCTATTGCAGCCTGACTCCCTGTCTTAGGAGGATGGCGTTGTCCCACCGATTGGCAGTCTTCCAAGTCATGGATCTTCGTGCACCATGATAGACGAAAAGCGTGTCAGCTAGTTTATACGGAGGAACATGCTCTGAGTGCCGTGGAGATGCAGTCCACAGGGTCGATCTCACTCTCCCAGGTATCAGTCCACTGTCCGAGCCGGTCAGTAACCTGTTTCGCGGATTGGCATCACATGAATAATGGAGCTGAACGGCCCGTCAACGTATAACACACACGAACTGGCCCCTGTACAATAAGCCATATTTTCAAAGAAAGCTATGGGCGGTTCGGTGCTCAAATGCATTACAGCACCTCATAGACCATATTAAGAAGGGGCAATTCAGCCTAACTAAACGAGCTTAAATGGGTGATGGAGAAGAGCGCGCTGAACAAGGCTGCTATCATTATTAGCAAATTTACGCGTCAATTTGAAATACAGGAAATCGTTTTAAGTTAATTAAAAGTTTCGGGTCATACAGGCTTCAAAGCCTAATTGGTGTTACCGTAACACCAACATTCCATTAATGCCTGCATGTTCTTGGATTTTTCAGTCCTGCAATTCATCGAAAAATTTTGTGCAAATGTACGCTAAACTACTAGCTCAAATTTCGATTATGATTTTCCATGAGTTAGGTCATCTACTGCATGTTTCAGCCGTCTCTACAACGGGACTTTGCCACCCTAAGACTGTCAGTTATTTTGGCGCCTGCTTCCGGAGCTTAAGTTTGTCATAGATAGAGATTCAGGTGCTGGCTAAAATATAGTCGGTGGTCAGCCTTAAGACAGTATTTCCTTTGACCGAATTTTGTAAAACTCTGTGACCTTGATTGAATTGGAACTCAAGAAAACAAGGGCGAGGCTTGAATGCAGCCAAGGCTCTGACCACTTGGGCTATGAGACCCTATCGGGAGCCGTCAGTTTAATCACGTTTGAGTCCTGTTACCCTCCCAGCCTACTGCCACGTATAGAATCCACCAATTCTTATACAGTAAGCCAACTGCCTAAGCAGGATTTCCTAAGTAGTCCATCTAAAACCCACCAGATGACTACCAGCCTCAATTAATTAGTACGTGTTTTGACAGATTCGCACTAACACAATTGTGTAAAACTTGGTGGCCTTGGTGGGATTGAAAATCGGCATCAAGGACAAGGCTTGAGTACAGCCAAAGCTCTGACCACTTGGTCATACTGGGTGCCGTAAGTTTAATCTGCGGGGAGGCACAGAGACGGGGTTTGTTTCATATGTTTTTTTAACCCGTGTTTTGCGTCCTCTTACCACGGCCATCTTGGGGACTGTGTAATTATTCAGCATTCGTTTAGTTCACATTTTCCTACAGTATTTAATTTACCTGGCGTTACCGTACCTTACGAATGCTTGTGAAGTTCTAGCTGCAGCCTACTCTTGGATACAACAAGAGGATGGCTCGTCCAGCAGCCTGAATTATACGTCACCCCGGTTAATAGAACACCCCCCTAGGCGCTCCTATAGATAAGATCGTTGTCTAGCAGTTGCCTGTCTCGCGAGTAAGGGTGTACGTGAGTCGCCTTCTCCCGCATTGGAAGTCAAGGAAGGTCCGTAGAAGACTGTGTTTTGTCCAAGCATGCAGGATGTAAAAGGTCATTGCTGCTGCATATACCGATCTCGTGGCGACGAAGCACTCCCTTCCAAACAGCATAGTCTTCCCGATGCTGGCATCGAAGTCACCAAGGGCAGTTTGACCGCCTTCGGAGGGTATGCAAGTCTTCTCATAACTTGTTCTTCACGTCGCGCACGACGCTGACATTTTTTCTCGCCGCGAGGCAGGTGTACAATCATGAGACGCTCATTTATGCCTTCCAGCAGGTCGAACTGATGACGAACGCGAAACCAACATCCCATCGTTCTACCTTTGGACGTCCACTCCAAAAGGACGTAAAACCTGCAGTTTACGTCCTCCATTTGTCCTTGTTTGAAGTATCGCGTCTCTATGTGAGCCTCAGTGTCCACCTTGTGGCACGCCAGTCCCGGAGCGACCAGAGCTGTCCTCATTTCTGGTCAGTTGTTCAGCTGGGTGTCTAACAGATAGCAAACATTGCAGACAGCATCGTACGAAGTGTCACGTTGGAAGCCTGTGGGGAGGCGCAGAAATCGGAGGTTGTTTCCTGTCACGCATAGAGGAGAATGTTCGCATTCCAGCTAGTGCATAAGAAAAGGAGAAGAAGGTTATTCGCTAACTGGAATCATGGCTTTATTCATCTGAGTTTTCAAACTCTTACTGAAGTCCATCGTCAGTGATAAAAACGGCAACAAAAACAAACAACATTTGTAGAGAGCAGGAGAACATTCAAACATCCGTGACGTCAGTCCGGAGGTGACTGCACAGAACTCTGTATGCCGGCGCCAGATCAATAGATCTATTGTCTGAGGACCGGGTTTCAATCAATTCCCAGCTTGTCTTGCTTCGTTTTCCTGTGTTGTTTTGACCCCGCGTTTGCGTCCACTAACCATGGCTAGCTTGCAGATGGCGTAATTATATAGTATTTCGGGTCTCATTTTCTAACTTCCTTCACAGCTGGAGGGGGTAAAAAGTGCTACCCGTAAATAGGGTCGCTTAGACGTTCAAGTCGGCCACTGAATTCTACTCTGAGTCACAACTTTTGTTTAGTAGGAAGACGACATGAATTAGACTGGGCCGCCTACGGATCGCTGCCGAACACTCCGTAGGCCTTTTTTGTATTGGAGAGGGAGGGGGACTGAGAGCTCGGCAGGGAGGACATTTTCGGGTGTGGAGGCACAGGCCTAGTAACCTCATCTGGTTACCAGCGTGTGGCCGCTAAGCAGGACATCGCTTCAGGGAGCCACAGGTAAGATCTTGATGTCAGTTAAGGACCGTACGGAACAACCACCATGTGCCCCAGGCTTATGAAATGACCTGTCACTCCTACACGGCGCACCCCATTAATGAATATTCCCTAAATTGCATGTGCATCTACCCAACATGCAAAAATAAGAGGCTTTCAAAGGCATTACAGATTACACTCAAAAATTCTGTATGTGATAAATATACACAATCTTCTCTCGCATCTGCACGCATGCTCGCTCTAAACTGTTATCAGTGCTATGCCGAAATGGTTATCACCTCATTCATATTCAAATTCTTTTCCACACATTCTTCGGCCAGCTCAGAGGCTGCTGCCACTCCTAACACAAAAAGATTAGTGAATAAAATCGTCTTCATTTTTACATTCGTCCTCACCTGTATCTCTGTCTTCGTTATCGTGTTTTATTATTATTAATTGTAACGTCATTGGATGTTGTTGCCTTCCTCTCCCTCTCCTCAGAAAATGTGCACAGCACCAGCTGCGATTACTTAAGTATTCAGCTTATTATAGACGATAAATTTCTTAAGGTTCTACTTCCTTGCATCACAGGATCTACTGAATTTCGCAAGCCATTATAAACACTATGAACTAACAATGGTCACTACCCGCCATTTTATGCATGATCTGATTTGATTAGGTCCTTATGCCGACACATGGAACCCCTACCAAGCGCTAAGTAATATTATAAATACTCGCCGGTTTTCATGCCTTTTTAAATAAGTGAGTCTACTTGCTAACGCGTGTCATCTGGGCCGCGTCTACCTGCCAATTATCCATATTTACCTCCGACCGTTTCTTCCTCTTATACCCCTTCAGCATATTTATAGGCATTACTATTTAACTAAACGATTAATAACGGTTAAAATCGAAGGGTTGCTATTTCGCCTTAGCCTCAGACACTCGAACACTGGCACATGTTCTCTGGAACGTTCGAAGTTACTACAGTCAACTCCTAACGTTAAACGTCTCCTTCTCCTCATGGTAAATCTAGGCACGCACGCACATCGTTCCACTTGTGCCTAACTTAGTATATTAAGTGTCTAAAATACAATTATCTTTCGTACTTCAGGAGATAGTTCACTTACTAACACTGGTGATTTCTTATTCACCGTATATTAAGAATAACCGATTTGTCTTCCAAACGTATTTTAATATCTGCTCCATACTTTCTCGTCTCAGCAAACACTTACTTTTGTAACGCCAAATTGGCTAGTAGTTAACCCAAAAGTTAATCGTAACTTATCATTTTATTTTGTTCGTTCAACTACAGACATAATTTACATGATGCCTTATTTACTCTCGTTGACAGCTGTTTCTAAACCTTTTAAGTTTGCTAGCGGGTGAATGTAATCAATGCTTCAAATATAATGTGCCTTTATCAGATATGCATCTCATCTTCAACCTAGCCGCTCTACTCACAAATATAAACAGCTCACGGCTTGCAATGAAAATTTTCTTTGAAACGATATTTCAGTTTTTCAAATTTATGTGTCCATAGTCATCCCTTGCTTATGCGAGGGTTTACTATCGGACCTAAGTCACTGTAATTCACCCAGCATGTAATCATTGTTACTGACTTTTAGGCTTCTCCTTTCCACAATATCAGACAAAGATTCGATTTCTGAAAGAGTTGCTGTACCAAATAGGTTATCTCTGAGCATACAGTCCTCATCTCAGGGGGTCTCAGCACTTAAAACTGATGCTAAATGAGCCAAGTCACATCCGCTAGGACCTGTTTACAATACACATATTTCCCACTTTCATAAGTTAATTTACCGACAGAATTCTCAATAGTCATCCCATTTATCCCCGGCAGATGCCTCATTCTGCGGCACATATTTTTTGCTTAAAAATACATATAATTGCCATTGCGCCAATTTACTCTTCTCTGAAGCTATAAGGACGTTTTAGGCACATCATGCACCTCAAGCTTTTGAATGAGCGTAATTTGTTCGTCCGTAAATATCCTACTCATACCCTTTCAGTAGTAAGATTGTTTTCAATTGATATAAGATTTTCTTCGTAATACAAAAATTTTATAGAATTAATGCGGCCGGTATCGTTTGTAGCCCTACCTAGTGGTTGCTGTAAAACATGCCTACATATTATATATAGGTATATGTGTTTCTTTAACGTTACCACGATTTAACCAGTGATATTACAGGTTAAGCTTAGGGTTCAGTTTATTTAATTTTAGCACAGCGGTTGAAAGTTTGGGTAGGGGGTTAGGGTTTGACGTTCAGGGTTAATGTTAAGATTTTAAAGTTAAGATTAAGATGGGTTTAGGTTAAGTTTATAAGAAGGGTTAAGATTGGGGTACGGTGAAATTTGGATTAGGGTATTGTGTCGGATTAGGACACGGGAATATACGCCCTTCCTGATATTTAATGCAGTCATCTGTATTACGGTGGGTCGTATAAGCTATTCTGACCCCAACCTTAACTGGCCTGACTTTCTTTTTCAGGAAATAGTTCTGTCATGGAAGGCATTGGTTTTATGATAGACCAACTCCCGACGAAATTACTAAACCGATTGGCCTTCGAATTTACCAGACCTTTACTTTCATTTTTACTGCTCCGTCTGTCGAGATATTTTCGTCTTCATAAGAAAGTGGCGATTGTATATCCAATCCACAAGAGTGGGTTCCATACAAACCATAAAAACCATAGACCAGTGTAGCATGCCCTCGTTAAAAATGCCGGAAGGGATCATTAAAAAAGCCACTGCTAAAAGGAGAAGAACAAGTCTCAGGAAGCAGGTGAGAAGAAAGCAATTTGATCCCTGGAATTCGAATTTTATCCCTTCACCATGGCTTGGATCCATCATGAAAAATAGTCACAGGCGTTGATAGAGGACTCGCAGGGGATGCAGTATTTACTAGATGAAGTTACCGTTCGTTGGTGTAACCTAGAATGACTAAATATGCAAGGACTGAGCACTGGGAGATACCAGACAGGCAGGGGGATACCTTAGAGGCACGAGCGCATGCAGTTTGCAGTCTCTCTGTAACAATTCAGTAGAAAAGAATGACATCGCTGGAACAAGAAGTTTATTGGTCTGAAGTTTCGGATTCTCACTCAAACCCATCATCAGAGACAGTCACAGATAAGGATAATAGAAGCACATGTTCCGCAGTATTTATAGTCAGTAGTGGTCACGCGAATCTATGTTAAGTACAACTAGAAAACCTCGTGATCATCACCGCTAGTCATGATTGAGGCGATGATGGCTTGACAGTCTGCGTCCGAGTCGTTAATGGTTGCCATTTCATCATACGTGTTGGATGTTTGCTTGGTAATTAAGTGGCGTTTCGGCTTTTGATCCCTGTCATCAACTTGCTTATAACTCACATTTCAGAATCTTTTTGAATTTAACTTGTGTTGAACGTTGTAAAAGTCCTCCTATATGTGCATTATTTTTGATATTTCTCCTGTTCAGAGACTAAGGCCTTATCATCATTGATACAGTCTGATGAAGACTAGAGACACTCAGTAAATATGTTTTGGTTGTGCCCGTTCACATTCCGAAAACGCATGTCTCTAGCACGTAAGATTCGCCTTAAACATCAGCACTACTTTATTGCTGTGTAAGGTAGATGTGGACTAGGTGTTCTTTACCTCAGTTACTTCGCGATGCTGCCGATAGGAGCTATTATTGTTGACATACAACATTTTATTTCACACTTACTAATTTCCCCATGCTTCTGTTATACAAATCCTGTCAGGGTAATAAATATCGGCATAAGTTTTAAATTGAGATATTTTTTTCCAGCAATCGATTTAGTTCTTAAGACGTGCTGCAGTTCAACTAAATGAAGGGAATTGAGTGAGTGGAGGAAAGGACCCCAGTGCATTATGGGAGGGTGCGTGTATGGTTTACACTTCCGTGGGAAAGACAGATTGGCTGGGTGATAAGTGTAGTTGAACGGGATGCCCGTTGGAAAGGTCGGCGGGCTCATATGGCAAGTTTAGTTTTCTCAAGCTTCTAAGATGTTTGGAAGTTAAGAAAACTTGGCATATTACTACACAATGTCAGTATTAATTGGGGAGCTCTAGTACTGCTTTATCGACTTCTTTGTGCATGAACGTTTCTCCTATGAGCATTTGAAATGCTAGCCATTTTGGTGACGTTTCATTTGCTACTGCGGGAGTAATAAGGATGCTTGGTCAGGGGAACTCATTTGATCTACTTCTGCGCTTGTAGTGCGTAAAATATTGTCATGTGATGAATATTTAATATTAATGTTTACTGCAACTGCAACTGCGTGTTGTTTATGAGAGACGGGATTTTAGAACCATTAGTTGTCGAGTTCGCTACGGTGACTTTTTGACTTTTATCCCGTATGTTTGGAATTTATTTGTCGTAAGCGGTACATTTTTGCATGGGTGTTAAAGCAGGAGACCATGGGTGGATTGAGGTTCAGAAGGGTTTCGATAAAATCGGGACCGTTAAGTATTAGTTTGGCTTTAGCCCGTGAGTAGGACGTTACTAAAACAAGATTCTTGTTATTTTTTTGATTTCAGCCATTGGTGGATGCTATTAAAATATTTAATCCATATGATTGGACGAATGTTTGGATCCCCTGAACGCGGTTAGTCTAATAATAAATGGGTTATTAAACATCCATATGAGCACTGTCAATACAAAAAAAATACTGGCAAAAAAGTCGGAACGAATATATAAGTGTGTTCTGAGGCCAATTTGTCCTAATGATAATGATGAATGTTACATTGGACGCCGTCATATTGGCGCTGTCAAGGTAACGAGGCAGTAGTGAACTATGTTGATAAGAGAGTAGTGAAAAATTTCATATACCGGAGTCTACATGGAAACACTTAGGGATAATTTGCCCGCAAAGGGTATAAAATTAATGCAATGATGCAGGTGTGCGTGGAAATTTACCCCTCAGAGGAAATTAATAAACCAGAGGATTTTTCACCCAGAGCTTGGCAAACGGGATCATACTATTTACTTTTGGCGCAAAGAAGCCACCAGTGAGGGTGCAAGACAGGCGAACCCGCCGCGTGCGTAAATAGTCCAGGTAGAAAAAAAAACAGGAAGAGAGGTTAACGGCCGCAAAGATCATAGTTGTTGGGGCAGACTCTGATTAACAAATTAATGCTCATTAGCAAAAAATCAACAATATGAAGTCATTGGCTTGAATAAAAGTTTTCGGCCGGATAAGAAAAACACGTAAGATCAACTATTACATTGCAGGTGGACCCTTTTTCAAGTCTGGACATGTATTGCCTCAGAAAGCGGCAGATAATAACGACTTTAGGCCGACCGAGTTAAGATGCTCACGTAGTTTCATTTTAACTACCGATAAACCACGTGGCTAACTAATTTAAAATGAACTATTATTCCAAAGGAAAGTATATTTATAAAAAATATGGCTTTTCTTCGAAGCACAAAAAGGTAATGGAATGACTATCAAGGATTTACATATTTGATAAGGTAGCTAGAATTAATTCAAAACAGAGGTGGAACGAGGGCTGGTTCTGAGCCTCCAAGCACCTAGAAATTTTTTGTTGCCCATTTGCCATCTCTCTCGTAAATAAGTTCTACATTTAAAATGGGAAAAGACTTCGAGTAAAAACCTTTGATTATTTTCGATGTAACTACCGTCGTAGGCATTCAGTAAATTAAAGGCAGCAATATTCCAGGTGGGTAACGATGGGAATGTAGTAATACCTTTCATTTATTTCTAGAAGGATAAAGATTCTGTGATAGGGCTCCACCTATCTACTCAGTCTTTTCTGAACTTTGACCTGCATGAAGTGAGGAATCTAACTTAGTAGAATAAAAAAGACCAATTTTATTACAGGTGGAGTACGCTAAAAGTGGTTTATTATGAAAGATTATGAAGCTAGGAAGTGTGGCGGGGTCAAAACCCATACAACTACATTTAAACAACAAAATTTTTATTGGTCAAATCACGCTCAATTGAAACCCAAAATAGATCCAATTTTTTTTTCAACACAGACATTTGCGTTGTTCTTACAAAATGAATAAATGCAGTCGAGGTGAATTTCAAAAATGAGCGTTTTAGAAGTTCTGATTGCTGTTGAAATATCGTAAATGTAAAGAAGTATGAATAGCAAAACTAGAAACGTGCCTAAATGCATGACGTTCGTCAACTCCTTCAGTGACTAGTGGCAGTTCATTATCACGACATTCTGGCATTTATTACGCTTCTGTAGCCTTTCTTTGATGTTCACTCCACTCATTGAAGCGTTAGTCTCTTTCTTGTGCGTTGCACGAAATCACAAGCGATTTTCGGCTGCCGACCGAACCACATTCCGAATTTACAAATGGCTGTGAAATTTGCCCTTGGTTTTAAGACGTTTGTAGTGAGTGCAATGATGTTTGGTTTGTCTTCCCGTTACCGTAACCTTGGTTGGTTTCTGCGTGCTGCATGCAGGGCACCAGATAGTTAGAGCTGCTAACGGTATCCCAACCTTCAGCGCACGCCTTACCACTTTTATTAATAGTTTCCAACTGGTAAGGGAAAATATAATTGCTCTGACCTATTACCCCTAACTTTTTCTTTCACATATTTAGCCTTTCTTCGCTTTCTGCACACATGGTTTCAACAGACAATTTATTACTTATAGAAAACGGTTAGTAAATAGGCCACAGAAATTATATGAAATAAGTTGCATTTCGAGGAGCGTAAAGTATTATTTGGCCAATGAAACCGAGCCGGTGACTAAGACATATAGAGTTCACTTGACGTCCTGCAAGCTTACTTTGCAGCTCAGAGAAAATCTTTTGGATTAGTATTTCGAATTCTTACTAGACGAGATATCTAACGACCGTTAGGTTCACAAAATGTCTGCTTGTGACACAACCTCTCTTCTACGAAGGTTACGCAGGATCGGTCATATGTATAGCTGTGAGCTTTGCACTTAGACTGCGGCAATCTGTACTGCTTTTTAAAAGTGGGGCACCCTGAACTCTTACGCCAAATTCAATGCAGCATTTTTTTGCCCTGTTTCATTCTGAGCTCACTGCATCAATTGAACGATCACCGGCGGTGGCGGTGGTCGTCATTGTGGCGTTTGCAACAGGGGGGACAGAATGAATGTTCATTAATGCAGAAGTAATTGATGTCAGATTGTTGTTGCGTTGCGTCTGAAGGTGTCCGACCAGACCGAGTTGTTCATGGAAGATGCATTATAAGGGTGAGCATGCTAGGAGGGCTTGAAAATTGGCGATGGCCATCCTGGGTGCCTATGCTTCGCCCTTTTGACCTTGACAGTGGCGGTACGGCTGGGTTAGTAGATTGCTACACCATTCTTCATGACAGTTTTCCAGGTAGATCGGTCATGGGTGAGGTCCTCCCAGATCACCGAGTTAATGTCCGGTTGCCTCACAGAGTTCTTCGGGGTATAATTGTAGCGTCGTGTTTGTCATCACTATCTGCTAGCATCTGTGGCAACATATCCATAGAAAATTCCTTTTGGTAGTCTCTTCTTCTCCATTCTCACTAGCTGGCCACTTCATCGCTTTTGCACTAGCTTCAGGATGGCGTAAATAGTGAGGATTCGAGTCCAATCGAGGACCTCCATATCTAGGATCCTGTCTTTCCGTTGGAGCTTCAGTATTCTGCGGATTTAACAGCGATAGAAGTTATTTAGCATGTGCTGGCTGTAAGGTTACCCGTCAGTTCTGTATGCGATGCGGATACCAGGGTGCTTATCACGGTAGGCCTTCATAGCATTGCAGAGAACATGAGACTGAGGAGCGTGCGATCTAGTGGGCAGCTCTGCCTCAATCCATCGATCACTGTGAATGCTTCAGGGAACTTCCATAGTCTGTGGCGCGCGCCATCATCCCATCGAGCGGATGACGCAACACGTGTGTGAAACACTCAAGACAGCCACATTTATACATTATTTTGCATAGTCCGTCCTGATTCTTCGTGTCCAAGGCTTTCGTCAAATCCACGAAGGTAGTGTAGAGGTAGATACATATCTCCTGGCACTTTTATTGTGACTGATGAGCGGCGAAAATCAGGTCGGTTGTTCCGCGTCGTCATCGAAAACCACATTGGTTTTCCCTATTCTAGGTGGCCATGCAGACGATTGAGAAGGATTTGAGTGAAGATCTTCCTGGCAATGTTGAGCAGCGAGATGTCCCTGGGTTTATCAGAAAATGGCCGATTCCACTTGCGTTTGTTGGGATGAACAATGATCGCGTTTTTGAACTCCCGAGGAACCTGTCCTCAGCGCCACGTCTCCTGGAATATTTTTGTGAGTTCCACGATCAGCCAGAGTCCACCGTGCGTGAAGACTTCCAGCGGGATTGCGTAGAGTCGCGGTGCTTTCCTGCCGGCCACATCTCACAGAATGGTAGTACCATAGAGTTTACATAAAAAAGGGACCCCTTCATCTTGATTCTCACTCTATAAGTCGGTCAATCCCCAAAAGCACACTCTTGGCTGCCTGCGAGATCCGAGTTATCTCATTGAAATGTGTGTTCCTTTTTTCAAGAGCACACTTTGAAAGTGAGTCTGACCAGCCTGCACAAGTAAATCAACCAGTGCATCGTCGGACTGGTTTAACAACAAAGTACAGACGTCATCGAGACCATTGGCTATTTCATGGGTGAATCTCTGCACGCTCATCCGGTCGCTCGAAAATGCCCTCTCCAGCTTTCTGCTATGAAAAAGAGAGCCAATGAGAGTTCAGAGAATCCCGTTTGTTTTCTTCGCCTATTAATTAAAAGATCACTGGAAGGCAGCAAGCAGGTCGTTTAAGTGCCCTATCCTGCCGTATCGTATATGGCTTTCATCGACATGGCTCTGAAATAAGATTGCTCCGCGGTAACCTAAGTGACCTGCACTAACTTTAAGGATGAATGTATTTCCACGTCTTAGTCGTTCTACTTACCCTTAACCTAATCCTAACATCAGCACTACCTTAACCATTACGCTAATCTTACGTTCACCATAAATATAATTTATCTGGAATTCAATGCAAAGCCACTTGTATTAAGGGCAGTTCATGTTCCCATATCCTGCAGCGGGAATTATATAACTAATCCCTTCCCAACGTTTTTGTGATAACATGAAGCTAATAATTTGTAGCTTCGTTTAATTGTACATTTGAAATATTTTTGCTACCATTATGTATATTGGCTTAAGCGCCTGGCAAGCCGATTTACATAACACACAGCAAAATAAGGCAACTAGCTATTCCTCTTCTCCCCATCTCCGTCTTAGATATCACCCGCCCTCTCCGAAAAGGTCACCTTGAATCCTCATGTTAGCGAATACCCCAAATATCTGGCTAATATCTCTTCTTTATTTGGTGGAAGGATCTGAAACTATGAGATAAGTTAACTGTTGATAAATTCACAGCAGAGGTAAATGCATAGCTTACTCGTACACAAAGGAAAGTTGGATGCTGACCTAATATGGGCTTTCAGCGCATACTAAAGGAAAGTTGAACCACGAGGTAAGACCTGAGGGCTTTTGGACATGGAGCGAGTGGAGGGAGAAATAGCCAAGCAGACATAATTGCACGGCCGAATTTGGGAAAGCAAAATTCAGAAAAAACTTTAGCAGTAATATTAGTTCAGATAGGAAGACGGAGCCCAACGTTACTTATGTTAACGTATAAGAATGTAGTTCTAGGTAACTGGTGTTTGGTCGATTCGTTAAGACTCAGGTGCATGCAAAATTGTCTTAAAAGATATTTAGACATCTTCTACTTTAGCTAGGTTGGATTCTCTCTTTAAACCTAGAAAGCGTTAGACGTTTGTAGGAATGGAATAAAAAACAGAATTCCATGAAAGATGAAATTTTATGGAATTAGTTCAGCTTTAGCCGACTCCCAAAGAAAACAGCCCAAGCTTAAATGACCCATGAAAATCTCGTGCTGGACAATCGCCCATCCAACTTTCTGATGGTATATAGCTATTAACACCCTAATAATTTCCGTGTTCTGTGCTTGTAGCATATGCGGTCAACTAAAAATTGTTTTGTGTTACTGACGAGCGCTGTGGAATCGAACAAAATCTCAAGACAGCCGCCGCCTGCTCAAAATCTGAGCAACAGTGCAGGCCTTAAAATCATAGAGGAGGCACGTTATGTTCACAAAAATCTTGACCGCGGAATGCCACTCGCATTCTTGCATTAATATGTTTTGCGTACTAAGAGCAACAGAGGAGTAGGTGAGGCTTAGCATATAACTGCTGCAGTTAAACGGATAAACTAATGTACAACAAAAGCACTAAATTCCCGTTAAGGTGATTGCATATGGACGAAGGCGAACCAAGATAAAGACTCTTCAGGTTGATAGTAAGCACAGCAATTTTTCGATGAGTTATTACATAGAAAAAGAGGGAACAGGAAAATCTGACCAACCTTGTTTTATTTCCCCGCTTAAGTAATGAAATACTAAAACGTTTAACTCATACGGGCAAGAGTTAATAGCGTTTCCCACGCTCTGCAATAGTCCGCTAATTGTGCAACGCATCCAACTAAATAATTTACGGAATTCAAAACGAAACCAAAAATTTATGATGAAAATAAATCGTCACCAAAATGTAGGCAGGGACACTTAAATTATTTTTCTTATCATGTCAACTCCGAACAGAGTTAACCTGAACACATGTCGTACTCCTGCCTGAAAAATCAGTGAACTCGACGGTCCGAATAATAAAACCATTGACTGTACCGTCATCCTAGGTGATCGCACCTTGGGCCATGATCAAATTGTCATCCTCCTACGAGCTCTTTATTGCCAAGAATTAATCATGGTATAATTTTAATAGGTATAATCTGCACTCCGTCAGTACTGTACCTCCACACGTTCACTACTTATGTATTCATTACTTGCTACAAATTTGTATTCATAAAAATCAATAACTGTAATAATCAGAAATGTTTGGATTTTCCGTTAGTTTCGTCTTACATGGAATGTTAGACTTTGACAACCGTTGTTTAACTGTGCTCACCGCATCAGCACTGACTCAAAGTGCGGCGTTGAACCGCGCAGTAACCCACGGAGAGGTGAGGGGTTAAAGGCAGTCTTCCTTACTTTTCTGCTATTCATAACACCAAGGTGTCTCCTGAAAATAAGAATTCTCAGTCGAAAAGTCCCATCGCCTGTTTTTCTATTGCGACCGACTGCATAAATGCATCTGCAGATGCACATGTATTTATGATAATGATCAGTTTATCACTGTCCAGGCAGCGCACAATTTAATATCCCCTTGTCATCCACAACTGTTCTATTTTCTCAGCTTATCTTGTATGTGTGGTAACCTTGAGCATTGAAATTACCTGGACGGCCCGGATAGTACTATCCAAACTCTGGGTCGAATCAGAGTAGTCTGAAATCGAAAATGACGCATTGGAAACTAACAATAAGACAGCATTATTCATTTTATTGCGCCTTTTCAAATTTCTCCTGCAACATTGCAAAATTTTAGGAAATTGACCGGAACTCCGTGGCTACAATGTGGCCTCTGCAAGGGGGATGGGGTAAATATAAAGGTTTTAGGCTTAGTTTTCTCGCCGTGCGTTCCTTAAACGGTGTCCATACACCCCTCTTTACCCTCAGAGTGCAGTAAATGGGGCACTGCTATCGGTCCGGCTAACTCTGCCCTCCCTATGCCCCTCCTTAGGGTCATTGTTCGGTAAACTAGGAGTTGATAGCAGAGGCCTCGCTCGGGAACCCTGAGCGAGCCTGAGCCAAACGTGTTCTTACTTACTTTCTTCTACTTGTTACGGCTGCGATCATGCCTGATCTAGCCGACTACGATTATGTCACGGATTGTGATCCTCCACGCATGACGATCCGCGGCAGCAGACCTGGACAGAGTAATCCATTCTCTTCGCCAACGACGGACGCCGAATACCGAAGGTCCAAGAACAAATTCCATGTCCTAACAAACTGTGCGAGCCAGGTTTTGAGCTGACCCTCTCTTCGACGTCTCAAATTGGGTAGTGGAGTCGGTTCAAGGGCAGTAACACTGAGCTCATAAGGTGGCTAACGAGGAACGTGTACGAACCACTGCAGACGTCATTCTTGGGTGGCTTTGGATATCCTTGCGTTGTTTGCGCAGCGATTGCGGACTGTCTCATTTGAGCCGAAGCCTGTGTACGTCACTCGGAGAATGGTCCACAAGCAGTGGTGATCAAATTCACCCTGGGACGATGGGTTACCCATTAGCCTAGCTACTGGCTACCCGGCGCGTCCACAGGTGGTGGATAGTGGAACGGTCTTCAGTGAAGGTTAGCTGCGAACTAAGCAGACTCTCGGGTCTGGCGAATAAGCAGTCGCGGAACAGCAGCGACAGGGCTACCAGGGCGCGACCGGCTGAGGTCTGACACACCAAAAGCCTTAAAAAACCACAAAGCCCGATGACGGCATTGTGACATGGTGAGTGTGAACCGCCATTAAATAAGTTCGATCGCCCCCGCTACCTTGTGGGTAGGCTCTGAAGTCAAAGCGCTAAAGGAGACAACCTCGAAAAAACAATCCGAGCGGCTGTTAGGGACCCGCCTGTACTCACAACCCCCCAAGACACCTCATGAAAATATCTCCGTCAAGCCAAAGCACACCAGGCACTTGAATTACCGAAACCGGAAGTGCAACTGCGATCAAACCCGTGGTTTATGTGGTTGTACCCATCGAGGGCCACCCTGTCTGTTTTCTGTGTGCATTACCGAGCACAAAAATCGTAAACACTTACTGTTATGCCATCGCACACAAACTTGCCCGTGCCACTCCGATCTGCTTTCGTATCTGTACACACTACGAATGTAGAGCATTTGTCATTCAGTTCTTGACGCTGCAGGTAAACCACTGTAAAGACTGAAAATCCCGCGAGCCACTCCAATGAGTGAATATATCAGCCAATTCGCACAGTGACATTTTCCGACATAAAATGTCCAGGCTATGGTGGAATAGTCTTCGCAACCACAATTAGAGTGTTAGATACAATCCATCAATTTCAGATTTCGTTTTATTCTATTTGACGCCTGCACGTTGGTCTATGTGTTTCTTGACACAGTCGATTGATTGAAGGACGCCGTGGTTAAGGAGGGCTGCATTAAAGTTTGTTGGGCTTAGAATACATACAGCGGACCTGTTCACCTGGACACGGAAAATGGTTGGATAAAACTGTATCCTGAGATGAAAAAACCGTGTGACCAAAACGCCAAGGGGTGTTCTGTATTCCAAATCAAAGAAAGAATGAACGTTGTCGGTAAAATCTTTTTGTAGGATTTCATGGAAATTCCAAAGTGTGGCAAGTGAAAAATTTACAACTATTAGGAACTTGGATATATCTAAAAGCCAGTTCTCTGACTGGTTATCGTCAGTTATTTTGTATAAATCGTTCATTCTTTCTGGAACTCAAGTGGCTCATTTAATCACGATAACCAGTGAGATGTATTATGTTTGCGCTTCAGTCATCTTCGGATGATTATGTACTTAGGCCATTTTCCTCATGGTGGTCAGTTATGTTTACGCTGTTCTCGAAAACCCGGTCAAGGTCGAGCGCTGGCATGAGCACTTCGAGAACCTTCTCAATTTCGATACCGAGCCCAGGACCCCCTTACCACGTGCATCGGAGTCTCTTCCCTCTCCTGCTTATGCAGTGTCATGCGATCCCCCTTCTGAAAGGAGAAGTCACTGATGCCATTTGCAGGTTGCACAACAACAAGGTGCCTGGAGAGGATGGTATACCCTCTGAAATCTTCAAGTCTTGTGTCGACACACTGACGCCCTGGCTCCATGAAGTGATTGTACAAGCGTGGAGATACGAGGTTGTTCCTGATGACTGGGGCTCAGGCATCCTTTTGCCTGTCCACAAGAAGGGAGACAAAGCGAGATGTGAAAACTACCGTGGCATAAGGCTTATCGATTTTGCTGCTAAACTCTTCACTATTGTCCTTCTCAGGTGATTCCAGGTTGTGCGCGTTTCTAGGACGAGGCCCAACCAAGCCTGATTCCGTGCTGGGCGTGGATGTGTGGACCAAATATTCAAACTAAGGCCTGTCCTTGAATCCCGCCATAGTTACCAGCAACCGACAGCTGTATGCTTTTTTGACTTCGCCGCCGCGTTCGATTCCGTCCATCGCAAATCGTGATCAAGACCTTTTACAGCTCAACCACTGCTCGAGTTTTGGTCCATAACAATCTTTCACAAGTATTTGATATCCGGTCTGGCGTATGACAAGGTTGTATTTTGTCGCCCATCCTTTTCAACTACGCCATCGACTGGATTCTTGGGAAGGCCCTGCAGAAAGAGGACGGTGTTGAGCGTGCACCCGGATGCCGACTGGCTGACCTCGACTACGCAGATGATATCGCCTTACTAGCCTCAAACCTTGGTGATCTACAGTCTATGGTGTCGCGGGTAAATTAAGTCGCTAAATCGGTTGGCTTGTCCATAAACGCGCGGAAGACCAACGTTTTTTTAAAGCTACATCCCTGGTCAGGAAAAATCACCTCTCGAGGTTGGTGGCTGTCAACTTTAAGGGGTGGACAGTTTCAAATACTTTGGAGTGAGTTTGCTGCCGAATTAACAGAGTAAAAATGACATTGTCTCCCGAATTGATAATGCTCGTCGGGTTTTCTCAAGCCTTATAAAGTGCCTTTAAACCCGACGCGACATTTCTATCGACACAAAGATTCGCACATACCGTGCGTCTGTCCTTCTCTGTGGTTGTGAATGCTGGGCTACACGCATAGATGAGCGAAAACTGGAGGCATTTGATCACCACTGCTTGAGGACCATTCTCCAAGTGAAGTACACAGACTTCGTCTCAAATGAGACAGTCCGCAATCGCTGCGCAAACATCGCAAGGATATTCCAAGCCATCCAAGAACGACGTCTGAGGTGGTTTGGACACGTTCTTCGTCACCCACCTTACGAGCTCAGTGTTACTGCCCTTGAACCGACTCCACTACCCAATTGGAGATGTCGAACAGGGGGCCAGCTCAAAACCTAGCTCGACACAGTTCGTCAGGACTTAGAAGTTGTTCTTGAACCTTCGGTATTCGGCGTCCGTCGTTGGCGAATAGAATGGATTGAACTGTCCAGGTCCGCTGCTGCGGGTCGTCATGCGTGGTGGAGCAAAATCCGTGACATAATCATAGCCGTCTAGATCAGGCATGACCGCAGCCGTAACAAGTACAAGTAAGTAAGTTAACGTCTTTTGCTACACCACTGGTGTCATTTCTCCCAATATTGTCTCTGTGTCGACCTGGAGTGGATGTTGTCTTCGCTTTGCCCTACAGTCAGAGCCAGATGTTTGATGGAAGAGAAGGTACGGTAAATGTCGCGCAAGTCTGTCTCCCTATAAACTAATTCGCTCACTATTCACTCTGTGGGGCACGCTGTTGACGTCGTCTCTTCAGACGGTCAAACTGTCAGTCATACGTATGTTCGTTTTGGTACCTACACCCGCCCTTATCGCCTGGTGCTTGTCATGTTACTGGTTTTCGACATTCATTTCAGATTTCTGAATAGTTTCTCTTTCCTCTGCGCTAAAATCAACACTTGATTGTGGTGGGTCCGAGTAACGAACTTCTCTAACCATCGGTCTTATGTAGCTTTAATATAGTTGAATCATCTTAGACAATCGTCACCTCCCCCGCGCAGAATTTTATGCTATCGTTTTTTCCTGTGCCCCTTTCACAGATGTTTTGTAATACATAGTTTTCGGGCCATATATGTGGTTGTCGGAAAAAATAGAATAAATTACCACAGTTAAATTTTTACCCTAATGAAAACCAACAACCTAACAACAAGACTTGTGACTTCAGCTTATTTCCTATTCTAGAGGGTGCAGTTTTCCTTAGAATTTGCTATTGGTTTTTCTTCCACCGGCTCATGAAATAAAGTGAACGGAAGATTTACGCACCATGTGGTTATCTCAACCGCTCCTCCCAGTAATTTTTGGAGCCGGAGGCCAGCTGCCATCAGTTTTTACTGACAATTTTACTGAAATACTGCTTGGCTCTGTTAAAGCGTTTCCTTTTGACAATAAGGAGTCCTAGTAGACTTAAAATACAGTAAGTTCAATTTGCCAGTTCTCAGTCGATGGTTACACATAAAACACCTGCGAGAGCTCAGCTACATTATTAGCTACTATTGTTCCAGTTCTTATTTTCTTCTTGGATCTGCGCCGCTGTCTACTTCTGAGCTTTAAGCTATTATCCAGCATCTCTAAAACTACGGAAGTTTGGGCAAAGACGCGTTGTGGTTTAGTTTCTAAGTGGCCCCGGATATTTCGACTGTCGGATTACATGAATTCTGTCTAAGCAGATTCGCAGTCGCTTGCCTTGCTTTTCTTAAGTGTATATACAAAGCTCGATTCCGGAGAATCATGTGAATAAAAGTAACCACAAGACTCTTTTTTAGCTTCATGTCTAGCACACAAGAAAGAAGCGCTGACAAAGGTTGCGTGCTTTAACCACTCACTTTTTAGTAGATTCTAGAAACCAATCACCGTTTTCGACAATTGACTCTTTTTTATCTCTTCACTATCACCGCAAATCTAGACCAAGCAACTGAAAATGATCTCTTGAAGATGGTGGAGGTTGATGGCATGATCCTAAAACTATAATTTATCAGGACCCATTGGCGAATAATACGGACAGTAATGGATAGGGTTAGTAGTACCTTGTCAACTATGGCTTGAAATTACGCTATGTCCTACCACCGCAATTCTGCATGCACTACTCCATGGTTAATGTAGTGTCCAGATAGGGCTCTTCTATCCCACTGGAACTTAAATAGAAGGAGGAACTAAATCACCACACAGATCTTGCACACAGTATGCTCTACCGCCTTCTTTATGCATGCGTGTGTGTTATCTCTGCCCACGTGGTTTAGATAAAAACGAACATTCGACCATATAAAGCTACTGCTAGAGCCTCGTTCCACGACTATGAAACATATCCCCTGTTCACTTAGGACGTTTTAAATTTCAGGGTAACTGACCTAGATGTCTGCGTAGCACAGAAACGTCTGTTGACGGAAAAACTACTTATCCTTTTTCTAGCCAACTGTGTAACAGGTTCACTACTTGGTCCATCTGCTGCGCACATCCAATGTGCTCGCTGTTTCTGTCACAGGATAGTAGTCAAACCCGCCTTTCCGCCTGATTGTCTTCTTACACTGGGTTTGTCTGGTTTCCATATCCTTCAGACATTATGCCGCCAATTTTATTAAGAAGGTATTCCTAATGCGTGTCAAGTCGTTAGCCAGTTCTTTTTTACGCTCATGCATAGAATTCTTTTCGGAAAATTCGTCAAAAAACTATCTGGTCGTGGGATGTATTTTTTCGCGCATTCCTCAAGCCAACTGTCACAACATCGGAAAGTAAACCCTTCGCTGTGCGTTTTCTTTTCAGAAATACTAGCCGGGAAATAATGCACGTTTCCCTCGTGTGAAACGTCTATCTTCCTTATTTATATACCGTAGCTAGAAGCCTAACCATTTATCCTGCACGCTTTTCTTTTTCAGGTGTCTCATGTGTATCTAACCTTTAGGACCTATCATCGATTTCTTCATGCTGAAATTCTAAAGAAACTATCCCGATTGTATCTGTGCACCTGTGGGACTGCTGTGATTTGTTTCTGTAACCAACCGAACGAGGCCTAATCCCAACATGTCCGGAAGTGCCAAGGTTCAGGTTCATGATCTTCCTCCGTGGAATTTTTCCACACGCGAAAACCACATCCTCGTCTCCCTTGGGTCCAAAAGAGAGGTAGCATAGGGGTTCTCTGTTTATTTTTTCAGACATTCGAGTCCAGTGTGGATCTACCTAATGTCCCAGAGATGATTTTCGACGACAACATTGTATGTCTCGCTTTATCAAGTAAGCCCAATGCGTCACTCTAATTTCCTCGGTCACACTTCGTAGATTCGAAGACGTCGGCTAAAATCTGCTTTACTGCTCTGGAAGCTTTAAAATTAGTAGATAAGAAAACGGTGTCCGTCGAGATTCCTGCGGCAAAGGAGTGGCGTGAAACTCACTTACAAAAGTACTCTGTTTTCCGGCCATTCGATTGGACTTTTTCAACTACATACACAGGAAGTATCTCTGGTAGGTATTCGAAATGAGGCAAATTAATTTGGAGCAACTACGTTTCCCATTGGTTTTCTGATCCTCCCTTTTAAAGATTGTACTTCCTAGTGCCTCTCTTATGGCCACCGTATATATTTTGTTTTTTTTGACTGAAATGGACGTTTGCTACACTTATGAACTAAGTTCATTCCTTTTCTAATTTATTAGTCATCCATAAATGTATAATGATAATTTCAGAACTTCCCCCTAACGTTCCGTCCGATTTCTCACTATTGGTGTTACTGAACCATTGCCCTGCTCCATAGCTGTAGGACAAACTCCTGAAGCTGCATTTAGCCCGTCGTTGGTTGGACGAATAAGAAGCGCTGAAATGGTCTTGTTGCTCTTTAGACACACGAAATGACCTGCTGAAGTCGATATAATCGGCCGTCGTTGTGGTGCTGTTTTTTCCTGGTTGATTACTCAAATCCATGTTGCAGGTTAATTACGTCGCCTTCTATTGCTGTTGGTCCTTGACAAACTCCCTGGCAGAGTTATTCCGGAGGATTTGTCTCTCATACTTATCGTAGACCGCGATGTCAAGATAGCTTTTGACCCTCGCTGTCACCAATGTGTTTATCTAAAACCATGTTCGGAGGTGACACTTTGAACGATCTCACCGTTAGGTACGTGCACCACATGGCCAAAACATCTGAGTTGGGGATGAAGAGGTTGCAATGGACCAGGCGTTCTCCTGGACGTCTGTACCGGTTCTTTGGAAATTGACCTCGAGATTGGAACCCATATGCCATCGATCGCACAATGTCAGGCGGCAAACCTCTTCTGGGTATGCGACCCATGTCTCAATCTCGTAGAGGTATTACTTTGATGGAAATATCGTATGCTGACCTGGAGTTTTTGTTCGGTCATGCTGATTCCTCAGGCTTTAACGGAATTTATCGACGGTTGTGTGTGCTTAGTTGATCCATTTTTTTTCCATCTTACCATGTCCGTTTGGCGCGATGTTCGATTGCGAAAATTATAGGTGGTCATCATTTTAGAGCTTACTGCCCTTCGCTGTACTTCTGTTTGAGACACCACAGGCTGCATAAAAAACGCCATCCTTGCACCTCTTGTTGACATCAGGTATAGTGTGGACCCCAGCGAAGCTTTCCGTGTAATTTATAAGGTCCCACCAAACTACTCCAAGCCACTGTGTCAACGTCTACTAGCAGCAGCAGAAGCGACTGCTATTAGGTTGAAGAAGCCGGTCTTGTGCACACAAAAAAGAACCTCGTACAGGCTCTGCGCTTAGCTTGGCCAACGGTTGCTTTACTGCAGGCATTCCCCACATAACCCACACACGGACGAATATTATCGATTTCATGTTTTAAATTTCTACTACGTTCCAACGTTTCCCTATAACTATAATGGCCAGAAAAGAAGTTATCGGAAGCAGCGCGTATTCTCGCAAATTCGTCTTTTGAATCACTTAAATGTCAACGTAGCTGGCCTCATTTGTTCACTGACCAAACTGAAGTGTGATGAGGAACCCCGTCTGTCGCGTAGTTAGTGTGTGATCAGTGTGTTCGGGTTGCGCTCCGCTAACAAATGCCGAACATGGGAGATGTGGTGGCACGCCTAGGGGGCGGCTAGGACTTAGGGAATCCGGCCGTGCCAGCCACCTGCGTCCTCTCCCGCCTCCGGTATTCTTGACTCTGTCTTGACACCGGGCTCATGTGGGGGAGGAGGAGAGAGTGCGGCTGATGCAGCCCAAATCTACTAACACTTAAAACTAATCCACGCGCAATTCATTGTCCCTGCACCACCATAGTGTGGAGCATACGATGGACATAGTCGGACTGCGACGGTCGAACTGTCGTTTGGGCCAAATAACTGTTCTGAAAGTGGTATCTAATGGGTTATTATTCCCGCCATTCTCTTGAACTATTTTATTTGTAACAATAGGGTTGAATAAACCGTATTATCCTCATTGCCGACTGTAGGCTGCAATTTGCTGTGATCGGTCACGGAATACCATTCAATTTAGTCGAATACCGCGTAAAAAAGCTCATGAAGCATACGAGATCAAGCTATTGATAGCAGTCAAGGCTTACTCAAAGCAATACTCTGCAGTTTCGTCTCGACATCAGTGAGACAACAACGGTCTAACAATTTTGCTGTTCGATAGCACGAAAGCTGGTAGCCTTAAGGACAATCTGATCTTTATACGCTGGCGTTGTAGTACATCACTGCTTGAAAGGATAGAATACAGTGAATTCTCAAGTGTAACTGGCGAATATTTAACAAGCGAATCAGCTGACGGTAACTCCAGGGGCTATATAAGAATTTAAAAAAGTCAATCAATGAGATATAACCAAACTGTGGCATAGTCAAATTCAGTGACACAAAACTAATGGTCGATATGGGGCTCTTGACAGACTGCTATCCAACGGAACTCGTTAATTCCTTTTGGGCTGTACGGTCTTTCAATCCGAATTTGAGGAATGAGAGTCGTTTCCAGATATACAGTAGATGGACCAACTCGTTAAACGTCGTGATCGAAAGTGGAGGGGGTAGTCTGGCACATATTTGATGCCGTTTTATGTTTGTTGAATTGATTTTAGGCACAGGAAGCTGTTTATAAATGAAGAGGAATGTGGGCCAAATTTGGGCGAAATCCGACACTTTTTGCTATCTAATCAATTTCCTACGCTTTGGAAATACACGGGTCAAAACATCTTGTTTATGCGCGTTTTGCTATAAACGAACTTGGATATAAGCAAGAAAATGTGCTGCCGTTAGGTAGGCCATCAGTAAGTGCGACAGATCACCGTGTAGATTGCTGTTCGATGGGAAGAAATTAATTCCACTGTGAAGTCTGCCAACCCTCAAAAAGTCGTTTTCTTTGCTCCTAAACCTACGACTTGTCGAATTCAGGTAGCTGGAAAATTGAGGAAACTACCGAGGGGCTTGACTATGAATTTCTTCGTTCTCGCCTCCCAATCCTCCTGTACGCCGACGTCAACTTGTTCGAGGACGAGTTAGGTGACAACGGCATATCGGTTCTGAACGTTAAAATTCGTGTCATGCCGAGAGGTTTCTTCGTCCTTCAGCGGTTCTTCCTGCGTGTTGATGGCGCTCTGTTGCGTGTCTGGGACACCCGCCTGCAGTGGCGTAAAGGAGATGGGTAGGTTTTCATTCACGTAAAAGCTCTGTTCTTGCTTTCTCTGTAATAAGCCTACTAATCCCTCCTCTAATGATCTGTTTTCCTGAGCTCCGAAATCCCTAATCCAGAAGCATATTTAACAACTTTAAATATGCTTCTGAATACGTTCCTTTCTGTTATTTGCAATTGCCTCTGGAGCTTCCCTCAGCGTCGAGTTTATTGAATCCAAGAAAGACAACGGTCGTACAAGTAGATGGGAAATTGTTTTACTTCACATATGGCTTATAATAGTCCTCTAGGAAACACCACTCACTGTATGTTTGATAACGTGGCGCATGGAGCGTTTTCAGGGCACTATCGTATAGCAGGGCCGAGACGCGAATTTCGATCAGTATATTTAAATGACTGTCACATTGTGACCAATGAATATCGCTCTGCAGGCTTCTAGGAATAATGCTACTAAGGCCGACACAACATGTTTTCACATCTAGTTGCGCCACTAATCAAACTATTTGCTGTTGGCCATCGAAGTGAGCCAAGTTTATCTGGCTCTTGCCCGCTGATCACTTAGATACCGGCTAGGTACTGGGTCTTATATCGGAATTTTCTTCGAGCCCAAGACTCACCTCTTTGAATAAAGTAGGGGGATGCGAAGTACTTGAATTTGTAGATTTGTTCACTTTTGCTTGGTACAACTGGCATCATGTCTGATCTTGTCAGTCTCTCTGATTGTATCTCTCCACGCTGGCAATCTGTGACGGAATCTAATGAGCTCGACTCATTTGGCGACGAAGGCCGAATACATATGGTTTAAGAACCATTTCCATGTCTTGACAGACACTATCGAGCCAGTATTCGAGTTGGAATTCTCTCTAACACCTCCAGGTAGGCAACGGCACCAGATCGACGGCAGGAACACTCGGCTCATGGGGCAGACGGCAAAGGAACCCTAACTACGAAACTAGCCTGAAATATTCTCGCTGTCGCAACGAGTGAGGACGGTCTTATTTAAGACGAAGTCGAATGCTCCTTAAGCAGCGGTAATCAAGCAACTACAGTTTTAACTTGTCTTCCATGCGCAAAGCCGAGCAATCAACACCCGTATATGGATGAACAGTACACGCGGATCTTCGTGATGAAGATATCGCGTTGGCTGCACTGACATTTCCTAAGGAATTCGAAAGCCTGCGAACCGCATCGATTCAGTAGACAGTGTCATCCATACTCTGTCCATTCGGCAGCAAACTCTCTCCGAGGTATGTGAAACTTCTACTTCATGTTGACAGGCCCGAGGGGCGCCTCCTCCTGGTCAGGAGTGAAACTGGAACACACTGGATAAACCGAGTGATTTATTTACTTCTTACGCGATAACACAGTTTGTAGGTCACCTAAGTTTGAGGCAAGGAAAGCGATATCGTCAGTGTAGTCTAGACCGATTGGCCGGTGCCCGTTGCACATTCAAAATCTTCAAAGCCATGTATGGCTCACCGGAAAATTCAATCTGTAGCGTAGTTATACAGAATGGACGCAGAATACAAACTAGTTGAACGCCAGAACGAATCTCGTACGATTGGGAGATATGGTTATTGACTAGAATTCGTGCAGTGGTAGAGTAAGCCCAGATCACAGGCACGGTTTTCGCTCTCATATCTAGTGCCATTACCAACCACGGGAACGCACGATGGACGGAATCGAACGTTGGGACACAGTCAAAACTAGTGGCCGTCAATCGCTGAGTTCTTTTCCGGACTTCGAGATTGCGCCTCAATGTAAGTATCTGGTTCGCGTATCCACGCCCAGCTTAAAATCCAGGTGAGTTGCGTCTCGTTCTCGAGTCACGTACACTGAAATCGTCCCCTTGCATTAAAGTCGACGAGGCTTGTGTCGTGGTAGTTCTCGCACCGCCGATGCGGAAAGATTTGACCTTGTTTTATGGTAAAAAAAGCCGGTTTGGTGGGCAAAGCGTAGTGGACATCGAAGTGTTTGAGGATTTTAAATTAGAAACAGTCACTTCCTCAACCGAATCCCCAGGCGAAAGAATTTGTTCAGTCTATGGCCTGTTGTGATAACCCGAAATAAATTCGAAATCCGATTAAATCAGTCTTTGTGTGCTTTGCATGCTTCATTTCTTGCTACCACTGTACATCTTTGTTACCAATAAACTGGATCTCTGCACACTTTGTCTAACCTTCGATGAGCCTGAGCCAATAAAACGAGTTGCGACAGAGAAACCTGGGCAGCTTTTCGTGGACTTATCGAAACTGTCTATTGCTGTGTAAGCCCTCAGCCAACAGTGGCTTGCTTTCCATACCTAAAAGCTCGTTAGCCTCGTCGTTCAGATTGTCTCGCATGTTTGACTGCCTGTGCGCCCTTTTGCTAGACTAGGCCATTAGTTTAAGATTCGCTGGGGTATTTCCTGCGCAATCCCTACCGACTTCGGATGCCGCAACTCAGCTTTTGTCTGCCCCCTCGTAACGTTGTTTTTTTCCGATCTGGTTTCCCACACAGGGTGTTACCAAGCCGTTCGCCGACTGTACGAACGGGATCTGACACTACTGGTGAGTACTTGACAGGGAACATTTTTCCCGTGGTTGCCGACCGGATTCTACGAGAAACGTAAAAGTGCGCTCGTAAGGCCCGCAGGTAGCTTCGGCAGCGTATCTCCGCAACGGTGAGTCTCGAGTTCAAAAGCTAGTCCGAGGACCAGGAGAATTTGATACTGGGCACCCAGAAAACAGAGTCGTGAGTACGGCCGTACTTCTAAAACCACTGCGTCGCGAACGCTTGTCTGTGTTAAGGATATCTCCGACTAGACGGGTCGGCTCTTGCATCACTTGGCGTTCTGACTGCCAACGCGTTAGAGTTCTAACCGACAGGTCGCAGGTTTCGAGCTTCAGTTGCCGCAAAAAAAGGGGTTAGATATGGCTGGCTGATGATGGCTTATAAGCTAAAAATGACCATTCCATTCTAATTTGTCTTTGTGGGTAATGTCCTTCTGCCTAAATCATTTTTTTCACCTGACCCTTGCAGGTACGTCTTGCGGGATATCAAACGTTCTGACAGCGTTCAATGGCTTCCTGGGATGGCCGGTGTGGGCATAAATGACGCAGAGGCACATTGCACTAAGTTGATCGAGCATCGTACGGAGAAACTCATCCCCTTAGATTTTCCATTCCTCTGACTCGGCGGCCTTTACATCAGTTTTCTACATCCTTATCAGATTATCCTAAATTAAACCCGGTAGCCAAAGCCATCTTCTCATAAGTATTCTCATTTTCCTGAGGAATATTTTTATTACATTTATGACCATGTGGGCCATTTACGGTAGAATTGTCCTACTATCACCCTTCTCGGACGCTCACTGCTTCCGATCACCCACTCGGATAGTAAATACTTACCGTTTGTCAAAAATTAAACGGCATGCGGGCTTGTTTTGGTGGTCCAAAGGTACACACACGCACACGTATATATACTTATATACACATGAAAACTCAAAACACTGGAAAAAGAGTTAACTGAGAGGGGAACATTGTGCCCGGGCGGTTTAAGAAAAACATAAGGTGGGTAGCAGATCAAAAACACTGAATGGGAAAGAAGGGATCCAGAGGAAGGCTGGATTCCATCAAAACAAACTGGGAGGCGAAAGCACTGGGGCAAGCGGAGGGGCAGGACGGTGACACCGACTGTGAGTGCGGTCAGTTTACATTGTAAACAGAACTAACCAAGAAATCCAAACCAGTAGGCCCATTCGACCCGACTTATGAGCCAGTACTCAAACAGACCCAGGCAGTAGCCAAATATGACATCACCAAGGTGGTGCCGGCGCATTAGGAGCCGGGAAGTACAAACAGCCACCGTCCATACATGAATAAGGACGCGTGTGTATCCGGAGAGATCAAAAAAGAGCCAGACCAACAGCCACTGCAGCATTGCGGCGCGGCTGGAGTGCCCTGTTAGAGAACAAAATGCAAACGGCATGTAAGCGAATATTAACAAGTTAAATGAAAGAGTAGTCAATTTTGGCTGTGTTGTATTGGATAAAGCGCGGTGTGAACGTACTGACGTCACATCCGGGGTGTTTTCTAAATTTGATACGAGGGCAGATCGAAAAGGCTGAACGATATTTGATTATAAACCTTCTTATTAAATCTCCACGTACAGGAGAACGGCAATATTCCCACGATGTTTCTGAAGCACATGAACTTGAAAAGGGTCTTCACGAAAGTATCAAGTCTTTATATGTAGTCTATAGCAATATTCGATTTAGTTTCACGGGACATTAAAATTCGAGTCTTGTAAGTTTGGATCAAAGAGCACTCCAGGGGGGAGTTCATTTTGCCAACGATGATCTGTCATTGTTTTAATTAACAGAAACATTTCGCAGGCTCAGTTGAAACGCGGAGGGCTGTCGTCCCGGTGAAAATTGGCCTGGAAAGTTGCTTCCTCGGAGGCGTGAGACTATCCAGCGGACCGAAGTTGTGAGCACACATAAGCCTGGCCGTAAGTAGCGTAGACACGAAATTCACTCGCTGCACCTCCATCACATACTACCTGTATTTTTGGGCTCGCATTTCACTGACTCAGCGACTACACGACAACTTCGACGCAGCACTGAGTCCAGTTAGCTTTGGTGGCATGAAACTGATGGCCATTTCGCTGAAACCAATAGCATTGATGTCGAAAGTTCACATAAAATCTGGGACAAAAACCATAACTGGTCTTTCGGACTGCAGCGAGCATTGGAACTGCACTTGGTGTCAGATAAGGTTCTTCGACGAAAAACATTGGAACTGTTTAAGCTGCAACTGGAGGTCCCGCCTAACATTGCAAGCGGACGATTAAAGGCTGTTGCTGGTGATTGAAACTCAGGCCGCCCTTTCACATAAGAGCAGAATCTGAATAACGGGCCGATTTTCACTTCTTTTTACAAAGTCAGAAATGTTTTTCAAAGACGTTAAGAAGGGCTGCAATGTCCCAAATGTTTTAGTCGAAAGACAAGATCTGGGTAGATTATTAACAGACTAGCGTTGTGAACAACTGGGTCGGTTTCGAGGTACGCGTAGTACAAAGTCGCGCTGAAGTGTAAACTAATTTGCAAGTTGGTCGGTTTGGTTCTGACTAGCATTTCTATTCTGCTGGCATGATCGCTTGTTACCGTCTGATTCGTGTAGTGGTGCATTAAAATTTTATAATAAGCTACTTAACTAGTGTAAGCGAACAGTTAACAATTTCGAACTTGCCCACAGACGTATAAAGACTCCAATAAATGGATGTTAGGGCTCTGGTTCGGTGGTGGAAATAAAGAAATAAACAGGAAGTCATTTAGATTTCCAATGGATTTCATAGTGGAAGAAACGTCTATAATGGAGAGCAAAACCCAACCAGTCGAGGCGTCAGGCACCTAACAAACTTGGGTACAAGGGATTTGTTATTCTGTTTAGTAAATAAGGGTCAGAAATACTCACCTGAAGGGAAGGACCAGTCATCAATAGAGACTGTGAGCAGCATATCCGAACTCTGATGATTCTCCGGTCGCGGACGTTTCACCAAGAACTTCAGAACGCCCACTACAAGGACGTCAAAGAGGAGGGCGCAGAAAAGGCAAACCGCCCGCCAACTATGCAGATTTCTCGGCTGTGGTGTGATGTAGGGATCGTAAAATTGGGGTGACGGAGGTGGCATGAAGTTGCTCATAAAAAGACCCAACAGCCAGATTATGCTGAAAATGAACCATGGCAAACCGTGACAGGACCACTCCAGAGCCAGGCCTATCGATCTTGCTGACGGCAGCATCACGTCGGTATCGTGTGCCGAGTATTAATAGAATACGATCTGTGAAGACAGATAAAGACGAGGAACGTTAGTAAAAGGAAGCTCAACGAAGAAAAGCCTCCGTCAGTACTTTTTCAAGCAAGACGATAAGCGTTCAGCCGGAGGTCAATTAACATATTTAGTGCTTGGCGGGTAACTGCCAAATAATTGAAGTATGGAAGCGGTTTTTCCTTACGCAGGAAGAGCCACATAAGTGCCATTACGGTAAGAGATCGAACCTAGTTAATCCAATTTTTGACTTAAGTTCGCACGCTGCACGCGGCGAAGACCACCACTGTTCAAGAGAGGATGCAGTACTAGTTCAGAACTGAATTTTTTACAGACTTTTGCAGCACTTGTCCAATCCTTTTTTTCCACACCCACCGTACTCCCAAGAGGACGTGGTATGGGCAAGGTTGGAGGCGTATGCGCGTGATGGTTCCTAAATGCACACGGACCAGTCTTCGGTAAGGAGGGCATCCGACCATAGATGAGTACCGTAAAGATGACATTAAAGAGCCACGGCAGTATGATCCTCATTTCAGCCCAGAAAAAGGTTACTTCGTCAACTAACTTTGCAATGGTTCTGTTCTTTCCGGCAGAAATCAAAACGCACGTCAAGAGGACCCTTTGACTGTTACTTCTGTGCTCTTCAACAAGAGGAATATCAACGACATACGAGGCCGTTAACATCAGACTGTTAGCTAAGACAGCCTACAGTAAACCGTACTCGAAAGCGCTCAACTTACACCAGCAGACAGAGCCAGACTTAACAGGATAAAAGCCAGTCAACAGAAGAAGTCCTATTAAACGCGAAAACCCCAAAATGACTCTTGGGAGATGTTAACTTAGTGACGAGGGCACGGAAAAAAGACGATATGAAAGAAATCGGGTGACAGTTTGCCCAGAGTCGTGCGTGCAGTATGGAGGGGGCTTAAATAACAAATCAGAAGTAAGACGAGTAACCAGTCAAGCACGCAGCCAGGGAAACGAACAAACATGCAGAATCAAAAGCAACTCTTTTGTTCATCAATGTAATTTATTTCTCCTACAGTGGATAGGGCCCTGAATCTGTACAGAAAATGAGTTATGGATAAAAATATTTAAAAAAACTAAAGTCGGCTGGAGAACGTCATTCGATCCATTTCAGAATCCGTGTCGTAGCGGTTACCCTGAAATCAAAACTACTAGGCATAGACAATCTAAGAGCCTGGAGAAAGGACGTCAGTGGCATCAGTTGGTGACGAGGAGCGCACGGTATCTGTAGTCCTCGGCAGGAGAGCGTCAATGAAGGCGTCAGGTTTTGGATCTCGGCCTCGGAAGGCACGAAACACATCACGACAGGATATCGCAGTACCAGCAGTGAGCACTGTATTTCGGTAGCGTTTCAACAGATTCTGGACCTGTATTAGAGAAAGCAGCAGAGGAGGATTGAAAGAACGAAGAAAAGAGCGTTACAGTTGTACCAAATGCGACTGAAAAAAAAACGATCTTTTCTTAAAAAAAGTAAGAAACCTCTCCCTGAGAAGAATGCTCTAATACTAATCGAAGATCAATAATTCAATTTTGAAGGATTATGCTGTAAAAGATAAAAGGTGAGCACTTGAATTAGCTAGAAGATAGAGAAAAAGGGTGCAGATTATAGCTCAGCAAAACTGCTACAGCCCTGGTTGTCTAGTACCTGATGGTTCGCTCGGTAAGACAACATCGGCCCGTGAAAATATCACCAGAGAGATGGCAAGGAAATAAGTGGTGCGAAATTCGCAACAAGAACGACAGTGCCGACACATAAAAAGATGCATTGAGTAACTGAAACCAGTTTCATTCATCTGCGTTTCAGATATGCACTCGCACTCATCGGAATCAGGAAAAGGGAAGACGGAGCAGAGAGCTGATGAATCCGTAGAATGCGGTTGCTGCGTCGCTCCGTCTGTTGATTGGCAAACCATGTTCGAGTCATCGATTGCTGGGCATTCACCGCGGGGGTTCGCAACGGGTTCCACAGCTCTTTGGCTAGCCAGGCGTGCCGTTACTCGACGCTCCTCACGTCTCCCGGTGGGGCCTCGTAGCTCAGTTGTCTAGAGTATTGGCCGTACTAAAGCCTTCCCCTTGCTGACGTGGGTTCGAATCCCAACGAGGCCGTTGAGTTTATTACATATGGGTCAAAGGACTCATTCCAAGTGTCGACCATCAGCGCGAACTGCCAATTTTGCTCTTTTGGACAATACTCCGAAATTTTTTCACCCGCCTAACCTCCCTCCCTTCTCCGCCCAGATGGCTCGGTTGTCTCATGCCAACAAACAAATTGCCATGGCATAGCAAATGCATCAAATAAATATTGTGTCCCCCAACCTCCCTTGAAGTTTTCCTTGGACAATGGTATGGAACATAAATCCTAAATTTTTGGCCAAGACAGCTCGTCCTATTGAGCACATTCCTTCTCGATGGCCATACCATCTACGGCAGAGGTCGGCAAACTCTGGCCTTTAGGCCAGATACGGCCTAGCTAGTATTCCAGTCCGGCATAACGCCCCTCCAGTTATTTATTGTTGGATCCAGCCTAATTGAAGTGTCGCGGTTTTGTTCCCCTTCATTACTGCTGGTTGCAGCTCAAGCTGCGGCTCGTTTTTATTTTTAGAACTAATGTTAGGCGCTTGTATGAAACAGAAGCGCCTAACCGGGGAGGGATGATAAATGTTGTTGTAAACAAGTTCACTCTCTGGTCTTGGTTTCATTCACCTCTTACCGGGGTCAAGGCGTGTGTTG
Source organism: Schistocephalus solidus (assembly GCA_017591395.1). Taxonomy (NCBI): domain Eukaryota; kingdom Metazoa; phylum Platyhelminthes; class Cestoda; order Diphyllobothriidea; family Diphyllobothriidae; genus Schistocephalus; species Schistocephalus solidus. The sequence goes on from WEDG01003912.1 coordinate 219,923, forward strand.
TGCACACGTGTGTGTGCTGTGACGTGCGAAGCAATTTTATTTCATGGTCATATTACAGACATCGAGTTCCCGCACATTAACCCCAATTACTATGCCTAAAGAGCAGAAGCAACGCGCAGCTACCAGTCTCCGGAAGGTTGACCTCGAACGTCGTGTCTTCAACCTCCAATGGACTGACGAATTATTCTTCGTCGAACGCGGCAACAAAGCTCTGTGTTTATTGTGCAACGACACCAACAGCACTTTCAAGTGGCATTTCGATGCCAAGCACGCGCACACGTGTTATGCAGCCCTCGTTAACACCAAATAATGCATCAGTCTTCTGTCAACCCTGCGGAATGAATTCTCTTCGCGCTTCACTGATGTGCGTTCTCATTCGCAAGAGTTAAAGATTGTCAGCACTCCTTTTGACTTTCCCTATGACGACGCCCCCTCTGATGTGCAATTGGAGTTTATTGAGCTGCAGGCTTCGGACGTTCTCTTGTCCAAGTTTACTTCTTGCACTGTTCTCATTGACTTCTACCGTCAGCTGCCACATAATCCGTTTCCAATGTTGTTAGCCCGTGCCAAACGTGTGATCGCAATGTTTGACAGCACTTATTTGTGCGAATAGCTGTTCTCCAAATGAAGTTTTGTAAGAACAAGCTGCACCCTCAGCTCACTGACAATCGCCTTAATGACATTATGTTGCTGAACTCCTCATCATTAGAACCTGATATTGTATCTGTCTCGAAGAGCATGCAACACCATGTTTCCCATTGATCGTACCGAATTTTTGAATAATAAACGTTTCCTTGGACACCTTGTTTCTTCTGCCTAGTGTGCCTTCTTGACCTCCTGAAATGGCCTAGAAGTCCGAAAAGTTTGCCGACCCCTGATCTAAAGTCTAAAACGGTGCGAAAAGCAGAACTTCGAAACTGTCGAACAGGTTATACTGGGCCCCGTCTGAATGTAAGTTGGCGGCGGATACAACCAGTGATCAACAGCAACAGTCTTTATGAATACTTGTGCATACTCATCCAAACAGATGGGAAGAAAAGGTACCATGTTGAATTCATTAAAGACAGAAACGACTCTATGGTCTTCCTGCGTTTAATAGATGAAGGTGACTATTTGTTTAGTTCGGGAACGATATTCGAAATAGATTTAAGCGGAAATTAGTAAAATTTACCGGTTCAGACTTATAGTCTCGCTCAAATCCAGCTTCGGTGAAGGCCGAGAGACAGTCAAAGGCAATCAACTGACGCCAAATCTCCGAGTACCGCGAGCCGGGAATGCCCTGGGAACCGAATATGCCGAGTGCGGAGCAGGGCCACTGGTCGTAGGGGTGGCGCGAATAGGGTAGATGTTGCACCCACAGTTGGTCCGATATGGTCTGCCAGTGGCGATTTTTGGAGCTGGCTGACCAGAGTTCCAGATCAAAGCGAGATTCGTACAGAGAACGCAGCAGAGGCAATGCAACCATTCGACTAATGCCTCGAGTTCCGGCTGAGAGAGTGCAAAAAAGCAGCCAGTAATGGTTATAGACCGCTCCTCGTTATCTTAAAAACCACGCCGAGAGTATACTTGGGGCTCTACAGCGATGCCAACTGCAGAGCCTACTTTACGGAAAATGTTATATACGCTGTACTTGAGGAGATTAAACTGGGATAAACAGACTGATTGATGGAGAATTAATTCATAGTGTGAGTTTTGCGAAGAGACAATGAATCCAAATTTTTGTCAGTGTTTCAAATGTGGTTTTTATCTAGCAGTTGTAAAACGCTTCTGATGAAGTACTTTAGACTGCTCACGAAAGATGTTACTAGTGCATCAGACTTCCTACCTCTGACTGTTAAAAATGGTTCATTTTATCTGTCTGCAGGAGGTCCACCACAAAGCTCACCGAGCCCACCAAGCTCGGCGAGTTCTCTGACACGACAGTCAATCATCCCAGAACCTCTTTAATACCCTCTCAGAGGGTACCCAGTCACGTTTTCACCCATCGGTTTTACCGACAGTAGGCCTTAGAATGCAGATCGCGGTAGCGAGGTCAACCGACTGCCGCCTTACGGTACCCGGACAGCTAGAGCGACCGTTTGTGAATAATCTGGAAGGTTGCTTCCATGTTGCCTGAGCGGTGGTTCAAGATCAAATTGGTGAAAGTACCTACAGTTCCTTCATCAGTACTTATTTGCCGAGGTTCGAAGCTGCAAGGGCAAGGAGTCATTATTGGCCGACATCCGTCAAGACACGAGCGTTGATGACAATAGTGATTTCACACCGGTTGCGCGGGTTCTTCTAAGCGCTGAAGGGAAAGTAGAAATTTGCAGCTATCGAGAGGTAACTCCCTATTTTTTTTCCTTCGGAAGTAACCCCAGATTAAATTAAATGACTATGCAGCGTCATACAAATATTCAGTCCAAAGGCCTTTGGAGCCACAGAGTGGTTTATACTTGTGAGTGATACTGCTGGAGACAATTCTGATTTTCGTGAAGCTGGGTGTCAGACGGAATAATTTAAGAACTGCATCAGGTCACGTTAGTTGGGCAAGAGGTATGAGATACCAGCTTAGTCAAGATGAGTGAGTCGTAGTCTGGCGACCGATCAACACCTTCGAAATTCCAAAGTAATCTGGCAAGTATCTAGCCGATGCTTTACAAGTCCTCGACCAGTACATTCAGCCTTACCGTTAACGATGGAACTGGTCTCAAAGGACTTCTAAATCTCGTTGTGCCAAAAGGCGGTATCGGGTGGATGAACAGTAGGCGAATTTCATTGCTCGGCTTGTGAGACATTCAATCGCTCCTAACTACCCCCACGGCGAGTCGCTGGATCGGACGCTGTGTTCAGGTATTTTTTAGAGATATAAAATTGAGCCATAGTTATAGAACCAATACACCCCTCTACATAACGGAGAATAAGATCACAACCGAGAGTTTGACCTCGAATCTGGGCCGTCTTGGTAACCTGAATTGGGAGGACTCGAATGGTTTATGCTAATGTCTACTAGCCTTGCAGCTTAACTTGCTGTAGGGATTAGAGGCATGGGTTCCACCAAAAATCATGCCATGGCTACTTCCTTTTAACACCCCGTTCATACCTTAGCAGAAACAAGTCACCGGTGAAGAAGTTTGGCAAGGGGTATCTTAAGAGCAAGTCCAGGAGACTTGGTGAAAAACCCTACTGGTAAAATGCTCATAAATTTGCATGCGCAAACTGGAAACCTGTACCACGATCGTTTACCCTCTACTGCGTTGCTGAGAGAAAACGCTTTAAGTTCATTAAGAGTAATTACCAGTAGTATCGAAAAGAGCACGCGATGTCGTCTCCCACAAGCGACGACATCTGCCTTGAAGAGGGCACAGTGGTTACTTGCGCGTATTCAATGTGTACAAATTGAAATACTAAGTTAGGACGACTGGAAATGAGCATGGGCGCATTCGTTATCGGGGCTAAAGCTACGTCTGTGTACATGTGTTGGTCGCTCGAGCGTGCAAATACCAGTTCACGGTCCTTTTAAGCCGACTTTATCCATGGGGGTGGTCTAAAGCAGCAATCCGGCAGGCAGCAGTGTTTTGTACGATTTGGGCCGCATACGGAGAACAGGTGGCACACTTTTTTTACCATCCTAGTGGATGAAATGAAGGCCGCCTCCGACTCCTCATCCAGGCTTATTTGATGCAGATAAAGGTGAGTGGTTGCAGATATAGACTATGCAAACTTATGCAATGAATCCGGCTAATGTGGCATTAATTAATAGCGTTATTATCAGCGCCAGTAAAATAATTCCGCGCTATCCTACGCGACATGACAAAAGAGGCGCCATTTACTAAGGTACTGTACACGTACTCAATCGGCAGCAAAACATTTATCGTCAAAGCAAGATCGATTAGGAATTTGACTAAACCCTGGTCGAAAACTCTCCAATGGCTAAACACAGCGGAGGGGTGACGGAAAATGCCTACCGATCACATTGGCTGCGCCCGACCTCCAGCTCGAACTCTGCTGGGGGTCAGCCATCGAGTGACCCTCGCCAAAAACGGATCTACGCAGGCTGGCCGAACGTAGAAGTAGAAGTTGCAGAAGGTCGTGGGTGAGAAAGCAGTTGTCCCGCACCGGACTGCCTCTTGTGGACCCTGCGAAAGTCACTCCTGGCAGAGGTGTGGAAAGTCCCGTAAACATGTGGCAGGGTGTCCGGCTGATGACGTGCTGCAGACAGGTACCGAAACCAGCAGCGACGCTCAGTGCTTCCTGAAAGTGAGAAAGGGCCAACCTCGGATTATATGCCAGCAAGCTATAATCACATAAGCTAATCAAGCCACAATGAAGAGGGGTTTTCTATACGTGTCAAGAGTGAGTCATATTGGCCTCCAAACTTCAAGGGCTTTTTATAGATGAATAAGTCAGCTGATCAATGGAATCTAAAACGGAATTCGTACTCCTCGCCACTTCCACCCGATATAATTGAAGAATGTTCCCGAAACGGAGAGTCAGTCATCCATGAAGACGTCCTGGTTGAAACGTGAAATCTGAGAGCACGCGAAGTTTGAAATTCAATGATGTCGCCAAAAGATGAGATTTGGAGTGACCGAAAATGTAAACTGTGCTTCGTGTTTAACAAAATCACCAGCCAATCACTAGCCTATTGAAGCCTGGCAACTAATCTTTTACTCCTGCTTACTGTGGTGATAGTTTGCATTTTTTGACGCACTTCCTAGTCTGATAGCGTGATTTAGTTCTCAAATCGCCAAAACTCCCCATGAACGGAGCTCATGAAATACATTCAGGCACTGCCGTCGCCTGAATTAATTGGCAAATAGAAATCAAAACGACTCGATATTTGGTGTGCGCTAGCATACTACTGTGATAACAGCGGTTTTCCACGTTGGGTTGTCCAGAAGCAGTCAGTACATCTATGCCTTCAACTACTGGAGGTTCAAGTAAGGTGACCGAAACGCCGTGCCAGTCGGATACTAGCGTTGTATACTTTGACCCTTGCACGCTGTCGCCGGAATTGATGGAGACTACGTAGGTTACGGCAGGTTTCCTTAATCCAGGCAACCGACATGCCAATCAACGGAACAGGCGACATAGCGTTTGATTTGGCCCAAAGGAATTACAGATAAGGATGTAATTTTAGTGACGAATCAAAAGAAGATCAAAAGCTTAAACAGCAACCACAATTACATAGCGATATGTAAGTTAAAGATAGACCCTTACAAAGGGTTTTTGGTGCCGGAAAGAATGTATTCGGAGTTGCGAAGCGTTATTTGAATTGAAATTACTAGGCAGCAGACGAGTACATTAAAAGATGTACATAAGACAACGTGATACTTTCTGTGAAAAAGGAAACATGAATGACTACGTGAACGAAGCGGTTGACATAAAAAACCACTGTCTACAGGGTGCGGCTGTGTTTACAGAGACAACAGTACAGCGACACCGCGGCGGGTTTGCGTGGCAGGCAGCAACAGCGACAAGTCCATGCAAAGCCCGGTTTCACCTACACAATATACAGCGGTATTACGGCCTAGAAACTGTTGCCCGCCACTCATTAAGACTTTACCTACTGCCATATCGCACAATCCTGAGGCCTTCGGTTGGTGCGCTGCAGGGATTGACGAAGGCAGCTTCCTGAGATTCCACAAATAAGTATAGGGAATAAGTACATAGCTCTCCAAACAGCTGCCATGTGTCGAGCTAAGGTGCAACCAAGTTTTTGGCTATTAAAGAGCTACGGTCCGGGAACTTTGACTGCACTTGGTGAGAGCCGGTAGGGTCAAAGTAAACCAAGGCTGCAATAGGTTCCGGAAGACCATGGAAAGTCAAGCCATTCTCTCAGGAAGAAATAAGAAAACTTTAGTAACTTGTGGTTTTGTCCTAGAAATTCAAGTCTCCCTGGGTTTGAATAACGGTAAATATGCACTGCAAGATGTTCATAAAGTTCGTATATAGCGTTGGGCTGGAAATAAGGCGGAAATGGTATATAAAAGCCCAAATAACTAAATGTACACCCAATGTAAACCGTACGTTAAGGTCTCCTATCAAACGTTATATAAAAGGTCCCACAGTTCAATATGATCGGCGTGGTTCAGGGAGAAATCATGCAATACTTTCAGGCAGCAAGCATCATTATCTGCTGTTCCTTAACAATGGAATGAACCAGTGGCACAAGACTGCCTAAAAGTACACCGGACAGTCTAGTTGACTTTGTTTATGTTTGCGAAGCCCGGTAGGTTCCTCCAATTTTTTTATAGTATTTTATGAGCTTCAGAAGGCTATACCATGGCAAGAGGAAAGTTGTGAGAGTATTGTAAATTAACGTACATGATCGTTTTTAAATGACATTTTCAGGAAGCGAATTTTTGCGATTGAGGGAGAGAGGGAGGAAATTACCATTTCGGATAGGCCGGCGACGGCGGCTTCGGAGGGTAGACTGCCAAATAGACCTGCCACAGAGAACTTGGCGCAGGCGGGTGCCTGAGAGTTAAGGTGTGAAGGGTAAGCTGTGACGAGTGGAACCGGGGTGATCGCCTCGACGGAGTTCGAGACCCATGGTCTTGTGCAAGCAAAGGAGAACCGATAAAAGAGTGCAAAATAAGCACCAGGCGGGTAGCGGCAGCATGCGGAAAAGGGCGGTTTGGGGTTACGCAAACATGGAAAGGCTACAAAAGCCAACTTAAGACGAGGATACTTGTTTGAGGAACTGGCCAGTCAGGGTGCATAACAGAGACTGAGGTGGATAAGTGCAGGGTGGTACAGAACATTACAACCCAAGTCCGCAAGTAAAGTCGATGGGAGAGGATTAATGCAGTTGCAAGTGGGGAAATAGACTCGGTTGATAAGTGAACTATCGGCGTCTATTTTGTCTCCGATAACATGCTGCACAGAAAGGCAGCTGGCAACGAAACAAGTTGTGCGAGCCTATAGCTCATATATTTGTAGGAAGTTGGTAGGATACTGTAACTATGTTGCGAAGAAAAAAGATGCGGAGGTTATCTGAACTTATAGACAGTACAGAGGTCCCATGAACCGCAACCGGACTTCTACCCCATGTGAAAAACGTACACCCCTCATCTACGGTCTTTTGATCCTGTGAAACACAAGACAAGAGTACACAACCCATCTTCCAAGCATTTTGATATCTCGTTCAATAAACTGTCACCTGAACCTTTGCTTCGCGAATTGTTAGTAAGAGAGCTTTCCAAGTAAGTCGGACTGGTAGAAGATAAAACCGCGCATAATTGTTTGGAATAGCACCCAACAGATGTAATGGTACAAGATGGTATCCGAGACATCATAGTATAAAGTTCGCCCTTAGTAAGCCTATAATTTAATCTACTTTAGAAGAAGGCCAAACATTGAGCTAGGCTACTTGAGAAGCTCACTGAGTCCTTGATTAAAAAATATGCACCTCTAAAGTTCCAAAGACAGTTGAGAGGCATGTTGAATAAACTCATGAAATCTGTTTGGACGAAATTTGAGCAGTAAGTCAGAAATTTGCTTCGAGAGGACGGCGTACCATTCAACAGATTATAAATTAATCTACCGTATAAGTGGTCCACAGTAACGCGTCGAAGGGCAGAATGGTAAAACCATGCACCCGAAAAGAACTGCAATGCAATTTAGAGCCGATACCAAGTAATGAACTCAAGAAGTTACATAGTTTCGAAGCTCCTTTTGTTCGACGCTTAGAGGAAGTCGAAAACGGGTGGTTAAATCCGACATCCTCTTAGAGAACCAGAATTGAGATTTTTATTTGAAGGCTGACTAGGAAAAAAAACTTGATTTTGGATAGCGCAATCTACTGATTGGGACGATGGGTAAGGGTTTGGATGTCGCGCCAAGCCCAATCAGATGAGATCGTTAGCCAAGAATATTTACAATGGTTCGTATCTTAGTTTACGTTATTTTAAAATCCCAAAAATAATTCTACTACGATTTCCAATGTGGTAAGCGCCATTTTATGCGGACTAAAAACCTGAGGTTGGTGTTTAAAAATTCTATAACACATCCCTAGTGAAATTTCGGACGGAAAAATGATGTCGCACAGACGCTGGGAGACCGAGAGAGCAAACTGTTTCGGGTTTATTCATGCCCTTGTGAAATGGACATATCTCCGTTCGACACAATAAAAAGCACGCATACGTATACGTCAGTAGTCACCCTTTCTCATGCCCTATGATAAAAGGACGGAGTAATTTTTCCTCCATGCGCCGATTTCAGTGTGAAATAACACGCTTTATGCTACCTCGGAGAGTTTTCATCGCAGTTGGCAGTGCCCTGGGTGACGGCGAAAACACTAGGAATTAACGTTGCCGTCTTGTTTTTTTTCAGCCATACTTTAGAAAAAAGTTTACTTGCAAATGGCCGAAGCAACTGATCTGCATCAGCAAAATACAATATTCCGACCAAAGGTTAGCAGTGAAAACGTTGAACTATGACGGCGACTGACGCCGTTATGCTCTTATGGATGGAAACGCTCAATTAGTGGACTTGTCTTAGAAATTCAGAAACGTGGTGAAAAACTGAAAAATTCAATTAATTTAAGGAATAAAAAAATGACTGGTTAACCGACTGCGAGGGCTCTGAACCGAAAAACCCAAAGCAAAGCAAGTGGCCACTGCCCTGTTCTGAAAATAGGATGGGTTTATGATCGGCATATCAAGGTGTTCATTTTGCAGTGCTGTCCCATGGGAAGTAAAAGTGCTTACGAAGCTCGTCGATGTAGCACCTTACCAGCAGGCTTGAGCCTACAGAATCTGACAAAGCCATTGTGTTTAAAAGACAAAATTTCATGATCCTAAAAAATAAACCAAAACTGACAAGTACATATTTCTACGATTTTCAACAAGCTCTGGAAAGAGTTTAAATTCGTTCTCTATTCAAAAAATATCAGGAGGTATACTAAATTTGCATTGGCACACTGGCTGGCAGATGGAATACAGCAGGACAGCTGTTGTTTTTGGACTTATTTACGAAGCTTATCGGCGACCCGTAGCAATTTACTTCGATAAGCCCACCGGATAGGTATTTGCAAAGTTCAGCACAAATAAGTGCTCAATCTAAACTTTAAAAGGAACTTACTGGTGAAGGCACTGATGGAACCTTCTTTTTGCTACGCTCATCGGTTTGGCTCTAATGGTAAACCATGTGCATTTCCCGTTGATTCGAATGGCCGAAGCAGGCAGGAGTAGGCATAAAAAAGACTGTTATCTTAGGTCCACCTGCCCTTTTCGGTCAAAGGAAAAAGTTTGCGCATATCAAACGCACGAATGCTTAATGATTCCAAACAAATAAAGACAATAACTACATTTAAAGCATGGAAGACGCGTTTGCGAAGAAAGGAGCTAAAACTGTTCCATATAATAGCTGGATATTTGGCAAATTTCGTTTCACTATAAAATTTGGACAAAAAAAAACAGTAAGTCCGAACTATTTTCAATTGATCCGGGAATTATGGTCGACCCACTTTATGACCATGATTCCCTTTAGACACTTGACTCCTTTTCGAACAAATCACTCAGGCAAACCAGAAAGCTTTCATATCCTAGAAGTGCGATGTTAAATGTCTGGTTATGTGCGTCAAATTTCAATCAAACCAGTTGGCATTACACAATCGCTCTCAAAAAAAATATTTTTTAAAGTTGCACAGTTGACAATCCGAGGATTGAGATGAGTTAGACTGCTAAATAAAGTCGTGGTAAAATAGTATAATATAGCATACTTGGCACAAATGTTCACAATGATCTCGCCTGCCTTCTCGGAACCACCCGACTCGGGCCGAAGGACCTCGTAGATCGTGCCGTCGGGCAAGCCAAATGCGGCGGCGTGACCTTCCCCAGCCGGCAGACGACGCACGGTTAGTCCAAAGAGGTCACCAAGTCGCGTAAAGATATTATCTACAGTGGCCTGCAGGGGCATGCGTCTTTCATGGCGTGGGTCGGTGAGGAGACTGGACCCCGGCGTCACCGAGGTGATGTAGTTGTACTGTTCAACGGCATAGTCTATATCAAAGTGCTCGAGATTCGCTGCAGCGGGAGGAAAGGGGGAAAATGGGGACAATGAATAGACCGGGGTGGAATATAGCTAAATTCAACGCCTAACATGCAGCTGCTGAACCAGTGCAATAAGAAATACCTGGCACGAATTCTTTGGCCAACTAAGGCGCCAGTGTAACGCAATTTAAATACATGCGGCATATTACAGACTCAAAGAAAGTTACAGCAAACAGAGTTTTAATTCAGCATACTACCTAAAATAAAAGCAGCCGACAGGTAAATAGAGAATTACGTTAGACAGTACTGCTGGAAGAAATAATTTCAGGTCCTTTGTGAGCAAGAAAAACGGAGCGAATAGTATGATTGAAACGGCAAACAACAAAAATAATGTGACCTCACTCTCGGGTATCGTCACCATCATTAATGCCACTCTCCGCTCCACCAGTACCCTCACCGTGGTTAAGAGACAGTGCAAAGATTCATTAATAGGAATTACCATAACGGTGGAAGCTAGATTTGTAGCAAAGTGTACTTAGCGAAGATATGGCAGATTGCGCCTCTGCACGCCTGACGACCTGTTATGACGGATACGGAGGTCTCGACTACCTCTCTTTTCTAATTAAGGACACAGACAAGAGAACGTTCAAGAACCATTTACATTTTTAAAGGACTGTATTGAACAATGTCTTGAGCTGACTTCTTTGACGCCTCTCGGCAGACGGTGGTATCAAATCAAGGGCGGAAACGACAAATAAATACCAAGCTACCTCCGTCGGCCTTCGTTAATGGCCTCAGATTTCCTCAAGATGTTGTTGCAGCGAGTGGAGACCTCCTCGTTCGAGATTCGGAGTATGGTTCTTAGCCAACGGTGGTGAAACTCCGCCAGTTTACGCCCGTCTTCCAGACATATAACCCAAACATTCGCAACTGTACATGAGAACTGGCCTGGCGGCTGCTCCGTACACGCGGATCTTTGTGGCGATAAAGATATGCAGTCGGGTTTATAGACCCTTCCTAGGAATTGCGAAAACCATGCGCCGAGCACTGATTAACGGAAGAGTTGTTTTTACTCTATCCATTTGGAGCAGATTCGTTCGAAGTATTTGTAACGATCAACTTCTTTAAATCTAAGTCCTTAATTCTAAACAGGTGACTTTTTGCAGTCGGAAATTCAGCTCTAAAACACCTATTTTCCAGCATTTACGGATTTATCTGTCTTATTTACGAAGTGCACAAATAAGTGCACTCAAACTGTGAATATCCTTGCCTTAAAATTTCGTAGATACCACAAACTACCTGAAAATGAGAGGTTTATAAAGGGATAGTTAAGGCAGAGCACGCAAACCTCAATTGATCCCTATAGAGGTGACTGGACAGGAAAAAATGGTGCATACGCTCTAAACGTAGGTAGTCCGAGGGGTGAGACTGAATACAGATAATTGGCTGAATTACAAAAATCCGAACATATAGTCAAGTCGATGACCACTGTGATAGCTACTTGACAAGCAGGATGAAAACTGGAGATTAAAAGAAAGGTTGCATGGTAATTAGTAAATTGGCCTCACATGAAATCTTTTTACAAACTTCAGATCATTTGCATTAAACTAAAACGTAAGGTCTGAGTAACACAAGTTACGGGTAGAATTTGTAGAAATAAAAGTAACAGTTAAATGCTATTGTGTGTTATATGCATTTTGAGAACTCGTCTTTTCAAGTAGATGTACAATCCTAAAAGAGGGAAGAAGCTAAGTGATAAGGCTAACATTTATTAAACACTTGCCATATTGGCTTCGAGCGATCAGTCAAACAGAACTAAGTTAAGAATGTGAGAAAGTAAATTTTAAGGCTACAAAAAAAAATAAGAAAGCATGATCACTGGAATGGTGGGTTTATTAGTCTGAGCTTTCGAACTCAAACAGGAGTTCGCCATCAGAGATTGTTGGAGTGAAACGTGTGAGCGGTTATGCAGTCATACCGTGGGAGTGGGGGGAGAAGGGGAAGGGGTTTTACAACGCACCATCCCAGTGATTGTGCCTTTGTGTTCTTTTCAAAAAGAAATTGGGATGCGCATATTCATCTCAACTTTAAAGCTAGCGTTCGCTAAAATGTTCCGCTTGATGTCTTGAATAAAGCAAGGGTCGAAATTTAAATCAAGAGCAGATTTAAACTTGGAAAATTTTCTGCAACGTGTAAGCACAGCTTCTACAGGAACCATTTGAAGAAAGATAAACCTGATAAAGCGGTAGAAAGATCCATAATTCGAGGTCAGTTTCAATTCAATGGCAAAAAAAATAAAATTATTCGCGAAATGCGGCCTGGGCCAGATTTAAAAGTAAGAAGCAATACAAGTGGGCACCGAAGAATGTTGGCAAACGAAAGATGTTAACAAACTATCCTTACAAAAGACTGTCGTGGTATGCTTTTACAGAGAGTGCGAGTTATCCGCAGAAGGGTTCTGCTTTACGTAAGCGCCCAAAAGTGCACTAGAACTGCAAAACCGATTCCAGAGACAAAAGCTTACGCGGAAGCCGGAGGTAGGGTGGCGCCCATTCGCTAAGTACAACCCACTCAAGTTTCCCAAGTGGAAGAAGCTTTTTTCGCAGCGGTTCAAGCACTTCTTTGACGAGTTTCTCCGGACTCTTAGGACCACGCCCTCCGGGAGTAGATCGATGCCAAACCAGGGAGAGCCAATCGGGGGCGTTGAACTGCTCTGCCACCTGAGAACGAAGTTTCCGTATATGTTGAATTCGTTCATCATTAGCCGCGTGTTGACCAGAAGCGCCTCCAAAGTTGCGAGTGCCTGCCCTTTGGACCAGTGCTCTCCACACCGTGCGACGAATCTATCATACAAAATTTAATTCCCAAATTTAACTGTCCAGGTTTCATCATAAAGGAAAGAATTTCGCCAATCAGGCCTACTTACTTCACGGTTGCTGCAGTGCCGTAAGAAAATTAATGCAGTGCGATCGATGCCCAGATTGACCCGCATTCCCGTCACGTAACCACCTTCGATACGACCGCCCAGGACCCGAAACAGCCAGGGCGGGGCCGACGCCGCGAGATCAGACTCAGCCACTGGTACCTGCCCTTGAGCTTCGGGGGAGAGGGCATTTGTAAGGTAGTCTGGCAGTTGGGAGTCGATGTTCTGGGAGCCTTGGTAGCGTCCAGTGAGTCTGGCCGTACGCTGAGTTTGCGGCAAACTGACAAAGGCACTACTGGCGACCATGCGCTCGAACTCACGTTCAATGCGGGTCAGTTCAGCGCGCAAGTACTGCAGTTCCGACAGACGCTTCTGGGCCTGGCGTGCAGAAAGGGTGTGCGGAAAATGCTCCAGTGGGCAGGAGGCACATTCTGTGGGTTCAGCTGGGGATGAATCAGTCTTTCGAGAGGCTATTGTTGACAGCCCGGCACCGCAAGCCCAGCTTTCAGCTAAAAACTGCTGCAAAATGCCTATGCAAAGAAAAAATCTACATCTCAGCAAGGTAACTCGACCAGCACACAAAGAAGTGAAGTTAAGAGACTAGAAACGTACAACCAATACGTGTAAGAGTGATTACAAACAGTTACAAGGAGAGAGAGAATCCTAAAGCCTGAGAGGTTAGCGACCACGGCCATTACGATTTAATTTTTTTGTACATTTTTGAGAGGGAGATTCGCTTACATTTCGACATAAGGTGTTTCTCTGTCAAACGAACGAAAGTAAAGAGTTAAGTTCGTAGGTTTATAGCATTTTTTCATCACTCGCGACCTTTTACCGAATTTTCAGGCTTCAGGCATACATAAGTCGGACTAAAAACTTCCAAGTTTACACGAGAGAGAGAGAGAGAGTGGCGCATTGTGCAGATTAGACCGGGTAATTTTATTGCCGGAAAGATAATTTACAGCTAGCTAAAAAAATTGTTCAGTTGCGCAACAGAATGCTTGAAATTAATTCGTTCTTTCTGTAGTCTAACAACTCCATCCCCCACACTTCTATAGGTAATAAATACTGAAAAATAGGTGTCATCCTCGTTGTTAAAAAGTTTTGGTTCAGGGCTCAGAATCATGCATTAGATGCAAGTTTGCCTGATAAAACACAAAAGCCAGTTCCTTCTGGAAATCGGTGAAGTGGGACACGCCATAAGTTCTAAGCAGTGTACACTTGTAAGATAATACGAATCCCCTGGCAATCTCAATAGACCGAAAATTTAATTGTTCAAGCAACATTACCTACCCCCTACCAAGAAAATTCCGAAGCAAACTGATGACAAGTCTCTACGAGGACTACGGCAACATCAGCAAAAACGTAGTCTGCAATCACGGTTACAATGACGGTAGGCAAAAGCCGCCTCAGCATTATGTGACTTCACGAGAAACAAGTTTTAAACAAAACCCAATAAAAGAGATGCGGCGTTTAAATGTCTAGGCTGTGTAAGGAACCTTAAACAAGAAAATCAATTTCTAACGAAAAGGAAATCAAGAAAGCGGCCTCACACAACGGTTGGTAATTAATGTAACTGAAAAGGATCGTTTCCATACTGGGAGATAAAATGCTTATAACCTTTTTTTGAGCCTTCAGGGTCATCCATTTCAAGAAGAATTTTGTGAAGAGCTTCATATATGGTCGCATCCGAATAAAAGTTTTCGCATTGCGCTTGTAGAACCTTCGATAACAACCGACAGCCAATGAGCCTCCAAACGGAATTGTCCTGGATAACCCCGAAACAGCTGACCAACTGCATGGAGTATTGGAGAGGAAATATGATTTCGTCAAGTTTGCCAACCAAACTATCGTAGGTTAAGGGAAATTTGCCCTGCTTCATTTCCTCCGATAGTTGAGTGAGCGAAACTTGGTACTCAATTATAAGTTTTGAAACGCCCGTGAATACATCTTCGGGCTTCACTGTTTTAAAACTAAAAGTATTCGAATATTACAATTGCAGTACCTTGGGAGATGTGCATGATTCAAAATGGGATTTTTTGATGGGTCATCATTTGGAATCTCAGGGATGACATAATAAAATTGACCTCGAGATTCGGTAAAAGTTTCGGAGGAAAATATTGAACGCAAGCATTGGCGAAGGGGAAAACGGGCAAAACGCCGAGAAACTTCTCGCAACATCCGAACAACAGTGCCAATGATGTATCAACAACCAATTAAACTAGAGCGCGTTTTTGTGCAGCCCATTATAACCCGTAGCAATAAGGCTTTGGTATTTCATTTATTGTTGCAGATTGCTCCAAGAATCTGCATTACCATGACCTAAAGACGGATGAAAGTCTCAGCATGGATTCTCAGCATACAAACTCATGCGTCAAATGCTGATCCATTGCTCCATTTTTTTACGTCAACTGTGGACGACTCCAATTTTTATTGCAGTTCAAGCAAGCTGGCTCCGTATTAGTGCAGAATCAATACGCAGGGACTTTTAGAGTATAAAATAAAAGATATGGACCGCAGACCTTAACAGAAACCTGGAAAGCAAAATAAAACTGATTGCCAAGACAAAAATTCGACTACTTGCGCATATGTACATCGAGTACTAAAGGGCTAAAGAGATTAGGAAGTGATGCGCTTATTTACTGAAAATTTGAACATGTAAATGTTATTAAAAATCAACGCGAAAATGTACGTGAACTGAATGACAGCATAGAATCATATAACATCCAATCGGAAATTTGTACTGAAAGCACCGCTATATAGAGGTGGCAGCAAGGTCTCCACCGATAATTAAAGGCCAATTAGCCTCGCCTCCGTCTGCTGCAAATTGATGGAAAAAAAACTTTAAAAAGAGCAGCAAAAACTATTATCTGATAGGCAACACAGCTTCCGAAGTGGTAGGTCTTGCAGGATGAACTTGTTCTATTGCTTTGCACGATGGTCTCAGGCGTTTGATGAAGAAAACGCGCTGCTCTTAGTTTATTTTGACTTTTATAGTGTTCCCCGTCAGTTACTCCTGTAAAAATTCAGCTTAACAGGCGTTAGGTGGGGTTATCTTCTGAAATGGATACGAGACTTCCTGTTTGGCCATTCTCAAACTGTCCATGTCGGAGACCAGCAGACAACAATGGTTGCGGGCGAAATGGTGTTTCTGCACGTTATCAACGCACACGTTTGCCGCAGTGAATTGGATAATTATTTCGCCATGTTTACGGATGATACTAAGCGATAGAGCGTCATCTGAACTGCAGATCACGTAAAAAATTGCAATCGCACCTAAACCAACTTAAACAATAACTGAAGGTCTGGCTTTTGCCATTCAATGAAAACAAATACAGTATTCTATGAGTTGACAGAACAAGCCTTCCGAACCTCGTGGTTCACTGCCTGAATGGTTTACCACTGCAGGAAATGGACGCACAGAACGACCTGGGAGTACGGATCATGACTCGTTTAAACCCACGTTGCATTGTTCAAAGGTAGTCAAGTCTGCAAAGTCAGTTCTATACCTTCTCAAGAGCGCTTTCCCAGCCACTGATGAAATCAAAATTCTTTTGAAACACTGTAGGCCTCAGTTGCAGTTCAGCTCGGTTCACTTTATTTAGTTTATTTGTGGGAAATATAGGTGAGCATTTTCTGTTACATGCAGCGTTAGCATGTCAAAAATTTGAAAAGGGAACATTAAAAATTTCAGGTGAAATCTTCAAAACTGTGCAGGTCAATGAACTAGTTCGTGCGTCTGCAGTATTTGGAGACATGTGTGTGCACTACTGCGCGTAATGCAGTAGCTACTGTAAGCACACTTACGATATAGGGAAAGTAGAATGAGTTATTTTCTGCAGGCGTTATGATGAATGTCAATAGGGAATATGCGTAGAGGGCGAGAGATAAATAGCTTTTATAAATAAGTGTTGCTTAAAGTTAACAAGTAGTACTACAAAAAAAATTGATTGCAGCAGGGTGACAGCAGTCAAAAGGCATCGTGGTGCGTACTGCAATGCTCATCAAGTTTCCGTTTAAAAGCTTCCATGGATACAGGTCTGACCATATCCTATGCCAAGGCATTCAAAACTTCAACCACTCTGCTGGAGAAGACGAATTTCCATGTTTCCAGCCTGGCACCAGTCACACGTAGCTTCCGACTGTGCCCTAGTAGGTTGGTTGTGTTTGCTAACTCGAAGACGTCTCCCATTATTAGGCAGCAGTCCTAAAAACATAAGTTGCCAAAATTTTGTATAATGTCGTCTCCTGTTTGCCTGTAACTCAAAGAAAATAGTCAAGATAAGTTGATCGGGTTTCGTATATGACACCTGATATTGTAGTGTAGTGTAGCGTATAGTGTAGTGAGCCCTGTCCAGTTACGAGTTTGGTTGCACGCCATTGAACTTTTTCGAGAAGGTTGTGGTCCTTAGCGGTCCAGGGTCCAATTTTTTGATGGCAAACACCAGTTTCGGCCGCCCAAAAGTTTGGAGGACCTTTGAGAAGTAATCTTAATCGAGAGAGGAGAACGCACGTTTGACGAGGTATAGGACTCACATCGCCGACTCAATTACCTTTGAGCGGTGGAGCAATGGTTTGGGTGAATTCGTGATCTATACGTCCAATTGGTTCTGGACGTCCCCCTTTTGCAGTGGTATGCCTTTCAGGCGGTTTATCATGCTGTTCGGTGATCTAGTTCTGTCGACTGTTAAGGAGTTACACTTTTTAAAGTCAAACGGCATAAGCTAGTCATTCAACCGTTGCTCAAGTTGGTTTAAGTTTGCCTGCAAATGTTCTGCCTCAACTTCATGTTTTATGATACTCCAGATCTTGTTACATTGGCAAACATGGCGACATCGCAATCCACTTCATTTACGCAGTCGTCAACGTATATAATGAACAGAGTAGGGCCAAGGACGGACCCTTGGGTAACACCACTTTCCACCGCATTCGTAGCCGACTGCAGGTCATTGACATGGACATTTGAGAGCAGCCGATTAGGAAGCTTCGTATTTACGTTAGAAGCTTACCTCTTATTTTTGTACAGCTGAGTTTATACAGAAGAAGATGGCGAAGCATGTTATCAATGGCTTTCTTGTAGTCGATACAGACTGCATGCACAGTGTACTCTCTGTATACTGCTTTCGTCTAACGTTCTAAACAGTAGAGCAAATTTGTAACACAGGACCAGCCTCTGCGCACACCATGATGACAATAGGAAAGCAGATTGTTTTGCTCAAGGAACTGCATAATTTGATGCTTAATTATGCTTTCTGTAATTTTAATTCAGTATAATTCAGTATATATAAGGGAGGTAAGCAGAGCCTTTGAAAACCCTATTTACAGATATACGCTAGCAAAACAAGCAAATTTTATTTTATTTATTTATTGCCAGTTTACAGGCAAGGTCAATATATATATATATATATATATATATATATATATATATATATATATATATACAGTAGAGGGTCAAGCTGACAGTGTAAAAAACTTCTGATCGTTGTTTCATGTGTTTTCAGGAGAAAAAACTGCAGCTTATTGAGTAGTTAAAGTTCTGGACAGGGACGCGTTAACACAGGTGCCCGGTGAAGAACCTCTCCATTCAGTGTTACGGATCCGGTATTCTGCACCAGCAGGTATGTCGGCGAGCGGCTGTTCGCTGTCGACTGAGAAATAAGCCGATTGAGGTCTGCAGAGCCAGTAATTTTTCCCCTCAGCATGAAGACCGGCACAGGATTCAGAGTCCATGAACGCCATCAGAACCGAAGAGAGCTTCGACAGAGTCAGCACCCAAAAGTTTTGGAAGGTGTCCTGAATGTAGAAAACTAGTGACAGTTTGCGTAAAAAAGGGATAGTTTTGCTGAATTTTGATACTTCTAGGTAGCTTATTCCAGATTGCTATAGCGTTTACCGAAAAAACCGTCGGTATCTAACTCGGCGTGCCAAAGGAAGAAATAAAAATACATCTCGATGACTGGTGCGCCGAGAGTGGTCGAGGTGCCTCAGAGATGTAAGGTGGTTAAATCTACGACGTTTTAATAGTTTAAACAGTAAAAATAGTCCGTTCTGTAATCTACGAAGCCATAGCGGGTCAAGGCTTGTAAGCTCACAGCGTTTTTGGTAGGACAGGTTTCGGTGATGTGAATAGAAAACTCTTTTTGTAAGGAAGTGCTGGACTGATTCTATCTTCTTTCGTTCACTAGCGTGCAGAAGACTAAATAGAAACGAGCAGTATTCCAGACTAGGCCTGACATACATTTTATAGAGGCTGATTCTAATTTTGACGGTTTTAAAATTTCTGAGAATAAACCCAGTAGTTTGGCGTGCTTTCGAGACAATCAGGGCGCAGTGATCTGACAGATTAAGACTACTAGAGTATGATATGCCCAGATCCTTTATAACTCCGGGCACGTTTAGATCGTGACCGTATATGCCTAGGTATGGCTGATGGTTGTCGCCAATAACCATCACGGAGCACTTTTGCCAAGTAAGTGAGAGGCGCCATGTGCGACACCACTGAGCGAAGACCTGAAGATCCTTTTTTAAGAGCTCAAGCACGATGTTGCGATCCATTGGTTTATATCGATAGGCAACTTTTAAATCGTCAGCGTACAGAAAGGGCCTACCATACTCAGAACAATCAGGAACATCGTTGACAAAGAGGCAAAATAGAAGCGGGCCGAGCACGCTGCCCTGAATAACTCCGCTCCTCACATGCGTGGGTTTGGAGATAACATCAGAAATTTTAACCCGTTGTGCGCGAGCATTCAAATAGGAAAATATTAAGTTCAGAAGCTTGTTACCTATGCCGAAGGAGGCAAGTTTCAGCAGTAGAAGAGCATGGTCAACACGATCAAAAGCCTTAGTGAAATCGAAGTAAACGGTGTAGGCAAACCCCACACTGAAATCGACTGTGCTCACGTCTGCTTGGAAGTGCCATCTCTGCAAATCGACCGCAGACGTTTCTACCTTTGTCGAATTAATACTCTATAACGTAAATAACAGAATTGTCTTGACCTTAACAATTCTTACCCAGATACATTCATCCCCATTACGTATAGCTGTTTTATTTTAAAATTTTAATTCAGGATATATAAGGGAGATAGGCAGAGCCTTTGAAAACCCTATTTACAGATAGACTAGCAAAACAAGCAAATGTTACATGTCGATAGTCGTTTAAGTATATCGATCATTGCTGTCGACTTTATATACGTTCATCAAGTAAAAATGCATCAAGTCTTCTTTTGAACATTTCAACGTTTTCAGCCTGAACAACTGAGGCTGGCAGTTTGTTCCATTCGTCAATCACCCGTTGGGAAAAGAAGTTGACCCACACTTAAAGTTTGGTGAGATTTCTTTTCAGTATATATTGGTGACCTCGGAGACTTGTCATGTTTGCCAATTCAAAAAAGTTGGCCATCTGAAGAGCACAATCAACTCCTCTGACCAGTTTAAAGACTAAGATCGTATATCCTCTGTATTGCCTATAAGAGAGAGGAAAAACTTTAAGTCTTGCTAGGCGGCCCTCACACGGTCGGCATTCCAATCCTCTGACTAGTTTCGTTGCCCTCCGTTGAACTTTCTCCAACAGAGCGTAGTCATGTTTCGCCCAAGGGCGCCACGCCTGAACGCAATATTCCAACACCGGCCGGATAAATGTTCCAAACACGCGCCCAAAAAGCTCTCCGTGAAAATTAACGAAGGACCTCCTGATTGCGTCTAAAATACACATAGCTTTCTTTGCGATATTCGCACAGTGCGACGATGGTTTGAGTCCTTTACAATATTTGCAGCAAACGGATGTAAGACTGGCTAGCCTGTATTTGTTTGCGGAGAACTGCCCACGCCCTTATACAGCGGTGTTATCCACGCAGATTTACCATCAGCTGGTAGACATCCAAGCTCTAAGGATGCATGAAAAATTATAGAGAGCGGTTTAGCTAATTCACAAGAGAGTTCCTTCAACAATTTCGCCAGTATCGCATCAGGACTTGATGATTTTGATTTCTTTAGCTCCAGCAGCTCCTTTAGAACAATCACTTTGGTGAAGGGAACGTTCTCGATTATTGTGGCCTCTTCTTCCAGTTAACAACAACCGTGACCTTTAGAGTTCATCCGTTTAACCGACGTGTGAATGGGTCCAGACTGGATGCATGATAGTTCTTCTTCTCCAACCATGTGGTCGAATCATGGAATGCTCTGCCTCTGGATGTTATTATGTCTGCTTCCATTGCAGTCTTTAAGAAGAAATTGGATCAGTATAGCAGTGCTCACTATTTAGTTTTGTGCCCGTTTAAACAATTTATTATTATAATACTATTACTTGCTATGTTTCAGAACTCTTTTTAACTGAAATGTTATATTAAATTCATTGCATATGCTTACTGGTATCAACCCTCTCACTCACCGGCTTCTTGCCAACCTACAAATGCAAATACTTATACTACTCTTCATATGTGAGCAGTTATTTATATATGCTCTTTTCCATTCGCCGACGTCTGCTTGCACTCCACCTGCGAATATGTAATACATCTCATTGAATTTTCTGCAGAATCGAAGATTTTCCTTAACCACCTTGAAAGCAATAAGGAGTCCAAAAGCATTTGCTTATCTTTCCCGTAATAAACTGAATTGAACTGTACTGAAAATCACTCGCGGAGGGGTTAAATTCACTTTACATAGGGAAAACAGACCAAAAAAATATGAAAGCTGATCAGCTTTCGGTCCATTCTCGTTAAGGTTTATACACTCCGCAGTCCTCAGCAGGTGTAGTGGATCTTTGTTTCGCGTAACCTGTCTAATACACGGTTTCTATGTGGCATGGTTATGCTGATTATCTTCAAATTCCCACCTTGTTTAGCGAATAAGGCCCTTTAATCGATTACCTTGTAGTTTGTATGCACATATGGATGCGGGGCTCATCTGTGTAAGTGATTGCTTCCATAGCCTCCACTTTTTGTGAACCTCAATTTCTAAGTCCTGTGTATGCCATCGCGGTCTGCCTGTCAAACTCTTTTGTTAAAGTAGACGGTCGTTTGAAATGAGCCTCTGCATTATTCCACGGAATCATTCCCAATCCTCCGTTATGTTTCCACACAATACAGATTCCCACTCTATGCGTGTGATTTCAGCCTTCATCTCTTTAGAATTAAGAATTGACATTTGGTTAGCGCCGGGAAGGCAATATCGAAACAAACATTAGGAACGAAATAGAATTATAACAATATGTGCAGATAAAATGTACAAATGTTTAATAATGTAGGCAGAACTTGTTCTATTAAGGCAATAGTTAGTGATGCTTGAAATTTATTGAGAACTTGAAAATAGGCAGTGAAAAAATCCTACATTGAAAATGGAGGCAGAGTTCAATAGGCCTCCATTTTCGAATAGACGGTAGGAGAAAAAACTGCTTAGGAAAATAAGATGAGGGCTAGAGTAGGCTAATACTGCATTACCATTTCAAAATGAGATAAGGAAACGTCAACATGGTTCATTCTTGATCACTAACGCACATGAAAAAAATATCTCGCTAAAAGGCGTAAGTGAACTTCAGGCCTCAGCATCTCAGGATCCAGAATTGAATTCTGATGATGGTAAGTATCCAACGCAACGGCAGCATTTTAGACTGTGTACGTCCAAATGTGCATATCCGAATGACTTCATCTTTTGAATGACTGGTTGTATAAGGAGACATCATGGTTCCTGGGGGACTCGAGGTCGAGAAAAATAGTTTCATTGAGTTTCCTTTAATTCATTATGATCCTTTCTCCGAGTCATGGCAAAAGATACCCGGGAAGATGAGGGGAAAAAAGGATAATAGAATCAGTGTTGAGATAAATGTGCAGTCTTTGATTGAGCGAAGATAGACGAGTTATCGCCCTAATTTCAACAGGCAAGTTATTCCAAAGATAGCTTTACCTATGAGCAAAGAATAGAGAGCATTAACACGTGGAGGATGCAGGAGTAGGTATAATAAGTGCAGAATTTTCAAGGTTTATAAGGAAGCCTAACAGGAGTAATGACAGAAATCTTGGGGAGATTTGAGCTATTATTTAGTCGAAAAAGGAGACAAAAGCCTGATAACAGTTTCCTGACACAAAGAAATGTTATATTTGTCAGCCAGCATCTTGTTGACTAGAAAGTCTTTAAAAGAGTCGAATACATGAGTTTTTTTTGCGAAAGGTCTTTGGACATTTTCAGTTTTGGATCGACTAGATTCAATAATGGAAAGCAAAAACATACGATAAAGACTTAATTTAATTTCAGGAAGGTAAAAATTATAAGAAATAAGGCCGCAAATCTCAGCAGCTTACGCCGTAATTATATCGGCGTGAGGTGAAAGATCTCACTTATTGGTGTAGCTTTAGCCCATGTCCTTGATGGAGGAACATTCACTCATAGGAAAACATTTAAAAATAACAGGTTGCAGCAGACCTACAGGCCTAAAACTCATGAAGCGACACTTAGAAGGTGAAAGCGCTATTAGCCCTGTGGAGCTCCACGCCGAAAGAGCGTCTTAGTCCGAATGAATTTTTTCTAGGCATCGTTCGGTCGTAGAAATAGAGAAGGAATACACGCATTTGAGTTCATCAGCATAAATAAAAGATGGAGAATGTTTAACTATCGATGAAATATCATTTATGTAAAGTAAGAACAACAAAGAACCTAATGCGGTACGTTGGAGGACACCACTCACAATCGGGGTAACACTTGAGTATGAGGACCCCCCTAAAACATTTTGTTCTCTATCAGATAGGTATGATCTAATAAATTCAGTAAGGCGACTACGCAATCCTGTAGCCTCTAGTTTAGCTAAAATTCGTCAATTAGACACTTTATCGAATGCTTTACTAAGATCAAAATAGATAACTACTACCGATAGATGATCATTACGAAAAGAGGTAAGTAGATTTAGAAAAGACATGTGGCAGGTGGCACAAGAGCGGTTCGGGAAAAAAAACCGCGTTGGGAGGAATTGAGAATTTTATTACTTATGCAAAAGCCGTAATTTGTTTTGCAATTAGTTTTTCAAAGAGTTGATCAAGAGAGGGTGTTTTATGAACATCGTGATAGTTATGAATGTCAGAAAGGGAACCAGGTTTAAAAACTAGAATTTCCAATAATCGGGGAAGAAACCATTTTCGATAACTACTGAGAATAATTTGCTTAGTAGATGTGGAAAATCTCTTATCCTTTTAATAAGTGAGATTGGATAGTTATCAGTTCCAACCGAATGTGAATATTTAAGGGGAACCATTTCTTTCTGAATACGTTAAGGCGAGAAATTAATGTTTGTTAGAAATGAATTTGAATTTTAAAGCAGAAGAATTGAGGGAGTGGAGCTAGTTTCAATGGTAAACTAATTGGCGAAATATGAATTTAACAATTCAGCTTTGGGCAAATCCTCTGTAATGAAATTTTTGTTACGGTCAGGTTAAGGCGGAGTTAAAATTGGGCGCTTAGCCGATGAGCAATTATGGAAGAATTTAGCAACAGGTTTGGGTGAATATGCATCACTTAGTGCCCGAGTCTCCCTATGCCTATCTTGCGTGATCCTTATTTTCAATGCTTATTCAAATATTTGTGCAGTCCTTAAGTGAACTGAAAAAGGCATTTTAGACGGATCGTTAAGTTGCTTTCGTAATTTTTAATGTCTGTTTTTGAGAAAATTTGGAACAGTAGAAGAGGCTGTATTTGAATTAAAAATCGTAAGTGTGATAAAAGTGTGATTTTTTCTGTAACGCTCTGCAATAGCTAATGGAAAAAGTTTGAACCGTTGATTGAAAATATGCTATGTAAATCTGGAGTGCTTATGAAATTATTTATTAATTCATGGTTTGTGTTAGCAAACTCGAGGTCATTGCATTTTACCTCAAGCATTGTAGAAAGGGATAATGGGAAGCAACAGTTAATTAGTGCGTGATCACATATGTGAATAGCTCACGATTGAAATTAATAAACAGAGAGTCGACATCATTTGTAAAAATTTAAATCTAAAATGCTGTCTTTTCCAGTCACTGAACTAATCAGTTGGGACATGATTGACAGGTTAATAGTATCGACTAATTTCTTAAAGTTTTGAAGGAGAGGAATTTGCTTGTCAGTCAATGTCTGGCAGAGTAAAATCGCCTTCGATTATTTTGACATTAAATTGAGGCACTGCAACTTTTTCAAATAGTTTGTAGAGCTCGCTTTTATTGCCAGAATAACACGGATGTTTATAGACACAGCCAATTACCGCTTTTCATTGCGCGGGACGATGACTGAAAAAAAGCATACATTTCCAGAAAAGAACGAAATTTTCAGCTGAAAAGGGAAATGTACAAAGGATGACTTAATATAAAGAAAGCAACCACCACCACGTTTTTCAGCGTGGTCTTGTCGGTACAAATTTAAATTATCCTAGGCGAGCGTTGACTCAGAAATAAGCGAGTGAGCCCAGGATTCAGTGATGCACAGAACATTTGGATCAAGCTCAAAAGCTTCTGTTGTAAGCTTTGTCATCTTATTTACAAATGATCTCACATTGAGTGAAACAAAACTGAGGGGATTCCTCATCTGCTGGTTACGCTCAAAAGTATTTATAAAAAGTAAGATTTTTTGGCGGAGAAGAAAACGAGAGATAAGAAACAAAAGGTGGGAAAAATTGCTCTTGTTTACAGTTTGTCGAAATAGTACGGTTAAAAGAACTGAGATTATTGAAGAACGGCATATTTGAATGAAACCATGGAATGGAAGGCTATGTTGTGCTGTGGGAAAGATACGGGGTGGCATAGAAATGAGATTTCAAGGAAAGGTAGCATAAATTAACGGAAAACGTGCATTTGAAAAAGGAAAAAATGATTCCGAAAAACTTAACATAATTATATGACTTAATTATTTGGGGATTTTTGACACATTGTGGGTTAGGAAAAATGCTAACGTGAGCGATCGCATCTGTTATAGACTGCTTATTTTCTAGTTCACCTTACTTGTCAAAGATTGTTGACTATTGTTTTAAAAATGGCAAATCGTTCTGAATCGGATATGCCTACCATATTACTCATTTCTGCTGTTAATAAGGCTGGTCACATAGTGCAGCAATTATCGACTTTGTATTTATTTATAATGCGATACTACGTTTGTAATGAAGGGGCTCTCCGGGCCTTAAATATACAATTTATTTATTAAAGTATTAGCAAGTTTTCCATCGATAATGACTACTGATTTTATCACCTGGCTTAGCAAATGACTCAGATTTACCGGAGGTTTTCTAAGGTTTCCAAGATTTGACAGCTATAGCAGGCGTGGTTTGCTTGAGAGGGGAACGAAGTGACGTTGACACGATTTCACTCGAACCAGGAACAAGGTGAACAGGAAAAGATTGAAGTGGAATCGAAATTCCTGTTTATCCAGAGGGCAGTGGGCTTGCATTAGCTAAACGGCAATCCACTGAGATACATTTTTGCTACCTAAATTAGGATTATTGTAGATAAACATATTTTGCTGGTATCCATTGAGAGAAAGGCTATTTTCTGCGCTAAAGAAAATAGGAGGAGGCCTTAAAATAGGATTTTGAGGAATATTGGAATAATATGGGGGGAGAATAAGATTTGAAAATGGAACAAATTGTTTTGAAAAACAGTTACCGTAAGGGGAAGAGTTAATAAATTGGGGAGCCTGATATGTTTTTGGTTGGGATAATTGCTTAGGAAATTTTGGGTATGTAAATAAGATGCTGGAGGGTTAGGAGGTTTTCAAACTTTAATGACGTTTTTCTTTTTGGAACTTTAGTTAGGAGCATACATAGACTTGCCCAGGTTATTGATAAGTTTAGTAGATTGAACAGCTGAGACCGGAGTAGATTGCGTGGAATGGGAACGAGGTGGACTTGACCCAGTTTTTTGGACTAAGTCAACAATAGGAATACAAGGAAAACTACTTTGAAACGGAGAAGCAGTCGGTCATGGCACTTTAGACGGAGTTACTGACATTAACGGCGGGTTTACGACATAGCTCATAGCTACTGCGTTTCAAATTCCTATTCGCGAGGAAGAAGGCATTAATGGATTCATTGAAAGAAAAGCGGGAGGTGAAGTCAAGGAGGTTTTTGAACCGGGCACTATAGGAGAGTTCTGTACCGTCTCATTATGGTTTGCATAGCCATGACCAGACTTATGGATAATGGATTGAGAGGCCGAAAGACCTGTGCGCGAGGGGAGACACGTTCCCTCGCTCCATCGGTGTAAGATCCCGACAAAGGAAACATTTTGCAACTTCTAGATAACGAAAAATGTGAACTCGTTGTGCAAATATGGAGTCCACCTCGATTGGTGAATAAAGGGTGACTAATATAGGTGGATTTTTGCTACGTGAGGAGAAGCGTTTGGCTTCCGCTATTTTGTAGTTGAAACCGCACGAGGACAGGAAGTCTATGGCAACGTCAATAGGTCATCTTTTTCAGGAAATATTTTTAAAAGAAAATTATAATTTCTTTTCTGTCAGACTAATGTTTCCCTTGCAAGCAAATAGAAGAGAGTGTCCAGACGCTGACATTCCTGAGAGGGAAGAGCAGAGATGTCAACGTCGAATAAGTTTTAACATTAAAATAATTGCTGGGGATTTTAATTTTCCTGAAATTGACTGGATTTAAAACTTTTGTCCACCCAGATTTCAGCCTTTCATAGATACCATTAAATTTTCTAATAGTTCACAGCTTGTCCGTTCTTCAAAGAGAGACAAGCATATTTTAGACCCGATTTTCACAAAAGATATTGCTCCCCTCTTCGTTTATTTTAAGCAGGGCCTCTTCCAAAGTGACCATACATTAATTCACTGTTGCTTACCAATTGTCTCATCGAAAAGGCTAGCGCCGTTTGTACCTATCATGATTTTTACCTCGCAGATATGATCTTAATTAACAACTTTTTGGCCTCATTGGATTGGCAGCATCTGTCCTCCATGAACGATGCAGCATGTCTTTCTGACTTCATGTCAGTCGTTTCAAATAACATTCTGGAATTTTAGCCAACCAAAATTTTCAAGCCCTACACCTCGGAATCCACCGCCCCTCACTTACTTTTGCCAAGACTAAAGAAATTGAGGAAGCAATTAAAAGATCAAAATACTAGTTCGTTAACTGTACATCTAATGATTGCAGAGATTTTTGAATTAGCCTCTAAGATTCGGCTTGCAAGGGACAGACAGAGGGAATCTTGCGCACGCAGCGAGTCAAAATCTGCAAAATCTCTTGCTCAACTGTTCCGCCGTCGATCCTGCTCTAAATGAGGTTATGAAATACCTCCATTACTTAATGAAACAAAGAACTTCGTTCTCGAAGACTCTGACAAGGCAGAATTGTTTAGTGCATTCTTTGCAAATCATCTTACGATGGAATCTGAACCGGTTTCGACGTTTCAGGCATCCTCATTTAATGTTATCAGCGCCATCAATTTCTCCATAGAACTAATTCGTAAGCAAATAAAGCGTCTGAAAAACTCGCACTCTTCGGGAACTGACGGTATTCCAAACTCAGTTATTAAGAGAGTGCCGAGCTTTCACTGATTGCTTAGCCATGTATTCTCAGTTAATTTTTAAACGGATTCTTTCCTGACTCATGAAGACATCTATTATTCTTATTGTCTTCAAGTCATGATCTCGTTCGGACGTAAATAATTATCGAGGTGTTCACAAATCCCCGGCTCTAGCAAAACTTCTTTAAAAAAATTATCTTTAATCAAATTCTCGACTTTTGCCTAGAAAATAAGCTCTTAAGCGACTCGCAATATGGTTTTCTACCTGAAAGATCATGCGAAGTGTGTCATTTAGCTTTTCTTAACCTCGTCACTCCCCTTCGTAATGAGCAACGGTTAGTGGTTTTGATCTACTTTGACCTGAGCAAAGCCTTTGACAAGGTACCGCACAGATGTCTTCTGGTGGAACTGGAAGCCCTCGGCATCCGGCCTCCTCTCCTTGACTTCATTGGTTCCTACCTGTCTTACCGCAGCCAGAAGGTCTAAGTAGGTAATAGCTATTCGACGCCTCAGCCGATCGCGAGTGGTTCTTTTCAAGGCACGGTTCTAGGTCCCCTTCTCTTCATTCTGTACCTAAACGAAATTTCAGCTTTACTCACAAATTCACAAAATTTCGTTTACGCTGACGATCTCAAGTGCATTTATTAATTTTCTAAAGACACTGCTAATAATTGCGTTGATAAAATCAACACTGATCTACTTATGCTCTCACGTTTGAGCTGTACTTGGCAGATGAAATTTTCTCCATTCAAGAGCAGTTTCATGTGTTTTGGCCCCGCCAAGCTTCCTGGACCCCTAGTATTTCAAAAAGTACACTTTTAGAACGATCAACCATAAAAGATTTAGGTCTAGGTTACACGAATAAGCTAGCATTATCGCCTCATTCAGATCGAATTTCTGCAAAGGCTGCACAGATATGTGGTTTCATATCACATAATGTCTTCCTTCCAGAAATAAAGTTAAATCCTAATCCTCCCGATGAGCTGCCTTATATGCACCTAGAAGTCAAGCTGAAAATCCAAACGTACTTTGCGCGCGGTGATGGCCATTTTACTAGAACCGGATACTCAGGCCAGAATATCCCACGATTAGTTATTTCATGTCCTTTTATAAACCACCTACGACGACCTGCAATGCACACAGAGATAAAGAATCTTATCATCTGGTTATGTGGTACACCCTCTGGTTATGGGAAAGCTATAAGTGGTGGTTAGTGACCTACAAGACTCATAAATACATATCTTCTGGCTATGCACAAGGGCTCTCAATTTAATGATTTATATATCCATTTTCTAAAAGCAGCTTTTTTTATTGTTAAAACTGTTTTAAAAAAATTATGATAACTTTATATTTTAAAATGTTTTTGGATAGCGTCTTTATTTTATGTATACTTTTATGATTAGTAAACAATTTGCTTTAAAACTAACTTGCAAAACTTATTATTTTTTATCTCTGTCTGTTAGTAGTATGTTTTTTTCCGCTTTTAACATCATTTATGCTCTATGTTATTCGAATGCGCAATGAGCCGCACGTCTAGGTTTTGATATAGCTTTATGAAACGAATGGTACTAGCTGTTTCATACAGCTAGATCAAACAAAATCAACACTATGATATATAATACAAATATGAAGACTGTATGACTGCATTGAAAGTTTCTTACCGTTGAACTCTTCTTGCTCCTAATCTATTTTCACATTTTTAGCAATCAGTCAACTAAGTCTAATTATTCGGCAGACCCCACACCGGAATCGACTACGCTGCATCTGATTGGAAGTACCTATCCCTTCGAATCGACCGCAGACGTTTCTACCTCTGTCAAATGAATACCCTCGAACGTCAATAACAGACTAGTCTTGACTCTAAACATTATTTCCCTGATACATTCATCTTCATTCTGTATAGCTGTTTTTACTTCATTTTTGCTATTTATAAACCTTGGAAAACAGTTTTTTTATTTAAAACAAACTCGTCATTTCAACACTGCTATTTAAGCAAACAAACAAACCAAAGCTTAAGTGTTTAATGAAAATAGGAGTTTGTTTTAGGTTTTTTCCTGTGTTCTAAGGATTTGACGGCGCCAAGCAGTGCCAAATCAATAAACCTATTTATTTATTTATTTATACCGCATGTTTGTTCTTCCCATCCTAGAATACTGCTGTCCCCTCTTTGGGCTGATGAACGCCTCTGACCGCAGTAAGATTGAAAAAGTTCAGAGGGTTTTTACTGAAAGACTATTTTCTCTTCCTGGATACATTATCTCTTATACGGATAGATGCCAGTTAGCAAACATTAAATTTCTGTGGGTTAGAAGACTCAAAGCCGGTCTCTGCTTCATGTTTCGCGTTAACTCAAGCCCAAATCTCCCACGAATTAACGCTCTCACTCCGGTAGATCGACCCTTTGCCACTCGCGATTCCTCCATGATCATTTCACCACCCCTTAGCTCCTCAACTAACTGGTCTCAGTTTTTTGCCTCCAAATATGCTTTCATATGGAATAATCTTCCACTGCAAATTAGGTTGTCGTCTACATTAGCTTTTTCCAAAACCAAATTACGCAAACATTTAACTTCGGAAGATATAAAGTCCTTATTGTCTAGTTCCTTCCCAAACTCGCAATTTTAGATTTTGAAAAGGGTCCTCCTGGTATTTGAGACAGCTCCCTTGATATTATATTGGTCTCTAATTATATTTCCATCATCGTCTGCAGAGTCAATATTTGCATTCACTTTCTTCGTCCCCTCCTTTTAAACTAGCATTGCCAACTCTTGACAACCTTGACACTTTCCTCCGAATTTGCTACCCTGATGATAGTCTCCAGGTTCTGTTGATGATCGAAGCGGGTTCTGATGGTTTCGCCTCTTTGGTGATGGACTATGCAGTCAGCAAGGTCGCATCTCGAGGATGATCTCGTGACCTCTACTGTCCTCTCTTCATTTCGACCATGTTGTCTACGATGAGTTCGTCCTCTTTCACCTCCACTGGTGTTTATAAACAGTAGCTCTGACTGCTATATTATCTCTCACCCGACAAAGAGCGTTCCAAACCCTTATACGTTGTGAGCAAACATCACATTAATATCCCATTGCATTTAGCTATTAATTTTTTAGTGAAGCAGTTTTTCTCCGTTTTTTAAATTGGCAGCTCACCGAACTCCGCCTCCGATTTAACCCTAGGAGTTTTTTACTGCTTCTTTTCCAGTTCACCGTATATGCCAAAGATTGTTGATTTTGTTTTAAAAATGGCAAATCGTTTTGAATCGGATATTTTTACCATATAACTCATTTCTACTGTTCATATGGATGCTCACATAGTGCAGCAATTATCCATTTTGTATTTATTTAAACCACGGTACTAAGTTTGTAATGATGGGGTCCTCTTGGCCTTAAATATACAATTTATTTATTTAAGTTCCCCAGTATAGAGAAAACTGATCCAAACTTTAACATAAAATCATAACAATTTTGTAAAGCAGAGAGATCAAGCTGCTTAGCTTTAACAACTGGTTGCATATGCATATCACTGCTGTGACTACTAGATGCAATCAAGCAACGCTTCAGTTCAATGGCTGAAAGTTTGCGACGAGCTGAGATTTTCGTTCTCGTTTTTGCTTTGACGAGACTTGAATTAGGTCAAACTTAGGAAAAAAACAGGCAAATAATATTTTGCGACAAATTTTTTTTCCAAAATTTTAACTAAGGACCTTTATGTGTGCTTGAGAAAACTTCTTAGCATAAAAGATCTATCTGACAAATAACGAGGCTATTTCCTGTGAAAAAGTTGACTTTAAAGGTTCATGCCTGTAGGAGAGGACGAGCACCACAAGTATAAGCAGGTGATAGAGTGTTAAAAATGCAGTTTTTATCAAAAAATCCGGATGTACTTTAATCTTTGGATAAGGAAATCTTGAAAAAATTAGAACTTTCACTTAGCTTTCAAAAACGAGCTGCGCGCCTTGACCTTGACCTTGTGAAGTAGGAACTTTCTGCACTTAACGACGCTAAGTAAGTCACTAAGTCAAGTCACTTTATTGAGGGAAGTAGGCTTTCGCCCTTGAGCTCCCTATTCATATGCAAAAATGTCAATAGTATAAATGATTACAGTGATATATCTGACAAATGAAAATGTAGGGTCATCGATATGTGTGGGCCAGGCGCAACCTGCCACTGTTTACACAATCTTCATTATATTGACAATAGTTTCTCAGAAAATGAGTATCTAGTTTGAATTTAAATGCATCAACAGTTTCTGAAAGGACAACATCCTCAGGGAGTCCATTCCATGCTCCAACGACCCTCTGCGAAAAGGCGTTCCGACGGACTTCCGTGTGGACAAACTTCCTCTGCAGTTTAAAGGGATGACCCCGCAGATGTTCCGTCCCAGCCAATTCGAAGAATTCAGAAAATTCTAGGGCACAATTGCGGCCTCTGACAATCCGGTAGGTTTGGATGAGGTCACCGCGTAGTTGCCTGTAATTTAGAGGAAACAAATCAAGTTCAACCAGTCTGGCTTCGTAAGGCAGATTACTAAGATCCTTGACCATCTTCGTAGCCCTCGCCTGCACTCGTTCCAGTTGTAGATAATCCTTCTTAAACCACGGACGCCAGGCCTGGATGGCATATTCCAAGTGAGATCGAACAAATACCCCGTAGGTTTTTCGGAAGAGTTCCTTATCAATCTGCACAAACCTACGTCTGAGCGCAAATAAGACCTGTGAAGCGCGTTTTGCTGCCTTTAAACACTGTGAAGGTGGTTTAAGTGAGGCATGTATTAGAACACCGAGGTCCTTCTGTTCCGCAACAATTGAAAGGGGCTGCCCATTGAGAATGTATTGGAAGGAATCATCCTCCTCACTGGTCCTTCTGGTACGCAGTCTTAGGACCACACACTTCCCAACGTTAAAATTTAAGAGCCAACGAGCAGACCAGCGGCTAAGACGGTTGAGATCCTCTTGAAGTGCGTGCCTATCGAAATCAGATCTGATGACCCTCCACAATTTAACATAATCTGCAAACATGATGGCGCTGCAATCCAGGTCGTCGACACAGTCGTTGATGTACACTAAGAAGAGTAACGGCCCTAATACCGAGCCTTGGGGGACACCACTTAGAACCGGAGTAGGTGTTGACTTCGAGGCATCGACGCACACAGTTTGCAATCTATCTGTAAGAAAGTCTGTGATCCATGTCAGCAACATTCCTCTTATGCCGATTTCAGATAATTTGTAGATGAGACGTTTGTGTGGGACACTGTCAAACGCCTTCTTGAAATCAGTGTATATGACGTCAACCCTACCATTTTTGTCCAGTGCACGAGTCCACTGCTCTGTTGAGAGTTATAAACTAGAAAGACAGGAGCGATTCTGTCTGAAGCCATGCTGGAGATCTGAGAGTAATTGGTTTTTCCTCAAGGAACTTCATGGTTGTCTTCTTGATTATTGATTCCATTATTTTTACAGCAAATGGAGGTTAGGCTGACAGGCCGATAATTGTTGACATTAGATCGAGCACCACTCTTGTATATGGGGTATATATTTGCTGCCTTCCATTCGGATGGCAGTTTCCCTGATTCAAATGACGAATTAAATATATGCGCTAGTGGTTTGGACAGTTCGCTGGCCAGTTCTTTCAAGAACTTGGCCGGTATATCGTCCGGACCAGATGACTTCGCTTCTTTCAGATTTCGCAGTTCTAGTTCCACGAGAGGTTCCTGGAAGATTATATATTCAAGCACTGGACGGGCGTCTATAACAGCACTGTTGACGTGGTCAAGCTGAAGTTCCGGTTCTCTAGTGAGAACCGAGGGCAAAAAAACCTACCAAAGTACTCGGCTTTGTCGCAATTTTTCAACGACTTCAACACCATTCCCATCCATGAGTACTGCTACTGGGTCCTTGTTTTTTTAGTCGGCTATTGATATAATGGAATAAAAGTTTTTGGTTTATATTCAGCCTGTTGAATAATTCTTGATTCAAAGTTCTTCCTTGCCTGACGAATCATTTATTTTTTCACAGCGTTTCTTTGATGACGAAATTCTTTGAGATGCTCTGCTGACCCTGTTTGCCTGAATACCTTCCATTTTTTATTCTTCTTCTTTAGCTGACTGTTAAGTTCTCTTGTTAACCAGGCGGGGCGACTATTCTTTTTTTGCACCTTCACGGGACAAAAGCGTTCAATCAGATCGAGTGAGACTGTCTTACATGATCGCCAGTCATCCTCCGGATTCCCTTTAAGCAAACAATCCCATCTCATAGACATCAGTTCTTTCCTCATCGCGTTAAAATCAGCCTTCCATATATTTCGCTTGCATTCCGTTCTATTCTGGCGCTGAGAATAAAGTGAGTAATCCCACATCAGCGTACTATGGTCACTCTTACCGAGGGGTGCAATAGAATACACTTCATCAATGCTAGAGAAGTCCTTCGTAAATACAAGGTCCAGGCAATTTGCTCTCTGGTTCTCTCTAAATCTTGTTGGTATGTGAACCTTCTGTACCAGAGGTTGGTCGAGAGTGAGATCCATTAGCTTGTGGCCGAAGGAAGTTGGTGCACCATCAACTGTCAGATTAACCCAGTCTACTATAGGTGCATTGAAATCTCCAGCAATAAGCACCTCCTGGTGACTTGCTACTTCCTTGAGCAAATGTAGGAGGGACTCATCAGCTGCACTTGGAATGTTCGGTGGTCTGTAGATCGTCAAAAATTGTAGGTTCTGTGAACAATCCTTTTTTATCTTTATCCAGAGAAATTCATATTCAGGGAAAATGGAGTGTGCTCGGTCGACTGCCGAGATTCCTGTCCTAACATATACGGCCACTCCTCCTCCCTTTCTATTTTTCTCCGTCTTTTCGAAAAAGTTGGTATCCATCAATCGAAACCTCGCTATCCGCGATTTCGGCTTTGAGCCACATTTCCGTAATGGCAACGATATCGGGGGTTCGGTCTGATACTAATGCTTTGAGTTCATCTACTTTCGATAGGAGACTCTGAGCATTGGTATACAAACATCTCAATTTAGACTGGGTAACTCCTCTATATAGACTTCTGCGAATTTCGCGCGATTGAATACTAGAGTCTGTCATTGCTTTCCGAGATGAACTGGTGTCCATCCCGCCGACGCTGAGTTCTGATGAGTGGTCGTCATCCGAGTTCTGGAGCGCCTTCTTTGTATTATTCAAGCTCTGTACAGTTGGGTACATCGTATTTAGTGTCCTCCGTCTCGGCGAGAATCCCACCTTGATTATGTACGGGGTCTGCCATAAGAAAGACCTCTTTATCACTTTTATTTCCCCGTCCTTTATTTGGAGCCATTTTCCCCCTGCTCGGTCCTCCTCTTCAGTTCTGCTCTCAGCATCCTCATTTTTGTACCTTTCCTTGGGTTTGTAATCCGGCTGAAAAAAACACATCCCTGTGTGAGCTACGAAGAGCCGTTCTACGTTCTAGGAGGCGTGAAGCCTGAACATCATTTTCAAGAATGATTTTTAGAGGCCTTGGGGATGATAGTTCATGTGAAACATCCGCTTTTTCCTAAACGGAATGCTTTGTGCACTGTTACGCATTCGCCATCTCGAAGAATCGAATATGAGTATTCTCGGAAAAAAGACTGAGGTCATGTTCTACCCTTTCCTTTGCAATCAGAGAAGTGGACTCGGGAACCCCTTTAATAACGAGATTGCGTTTTCGGTCGAAATGTTTGTTTGGTGACTTTGAGTTCAGATTTGTTGATAGAGCATAAGTATCAGGAAAAAAGGCTACTCTGGTCGACGATGTTATTTTGCGTCAGTATGAGCAACTATTCCTAAAGTTAATGACAAACCCCTTTTGGAAACTTTTGCCAATTGGTCCTCCACTTGCTCCTGTATTACCAACAGAGGATTGCACTTGAGCATCTATCGGTAAGAACGAGCTTTTTTTCCGGAGTTCAAACCACTTTTTTTGTGAAAGCTTCTTGGCCCTTTTTCGACTTCGAATTCTTCATCTTAGGTGCTTCAAATTCAACGTGCTTCTCAACTTCACCCTTTTTTTGTATCATTCAGCGACGATGCCGCATATATTTGTGTATCCAGCACATTTCTGCTTCTGTCTAAGCTCGATGACAGTAGTAAGGTGCATGAGCTGTTTTGATCTCCCTTTTGAAGCTCTGTAGACGTAATGTCTTTAAGCTCTACATGAGGTATTCTTGAGGAAGCAATATTTGCATACGTTATTTCTTTGGTAAATAAATAATTAATTACTTGTACATTTAAGGCCCAGAGGGCCCAGCATTACAAAATTAGTATCGCGGCATAAATAAATACAAAGTGGATAGTTGCTGCACTATGTCAATAGCCATTTGAGCAGCAGAAATGAGTAGTATGGTAAGCACATCCGATTCAGAATGATTCACAATTTTTAAAACAATGGTCAACAATCTTTGGAATAAACAGTGAACTAGGAAAGAAGCAGTGAAAAAAACTCCAACGGTTAAATCAGGGGGCGGAGTTCGGCAAGCTACCGATTTAAAAATGGAAACTAGGAGAAAAAATACTATTCATTCTTACAGGAAGGAACTGCTATATCATACAAAAGCTTAACATATACATACAGATAACGGTGATATCAAGTATTTGCCATAGGTAAGCAGGAGTCCACTGTTAAAAAACCATTTTTCTTCGTGAATATGTTATGCACTACTTTGCAGTAACGTGTATTTTGACTGCAATATTTTAGGAAAATTTTTTAATAGGGTCTTCAAATGCAATGCTATTACCCTTGAAAATACTGAGCCATACTGAACTGAACTATGTCAGTGATTGTAGGAATGGACAACGGATGGCAAGGGATTCATGTTTGCAGACGACACCAACATATGGAAACCAATCAAATGTGATAATTATGAGCAGAATAATGGCTGAGGAAGTTCAACTAGCAGAAATGTGTCACTCTGTGGCTCAAAACCAAGAAGGCGAGCGTGATGGATGACAGCACCAATACTTCCTTGACGGAAGGTGCCTGTCAAATGTGTCCGAACAAATGGACCTAGCAATCACCATTTTTTTCCCAAAAACCGTCAACTCAATGTGCCAGGGTGGCCAAAAGGGCGTCCAGTGTCCTGTTTGCCATTAAAAGAACTTTCGTAGATATGGATGAGGAAATATTTGGAAAAAGTAAATGGGACGTTTATTCGTTCACACCTGGAATGTGGAGTTCAGGCGTGGCGACCGAGGC
Source organism: Schistocephalus solidus (assembly GCA_017591395.1). Lineage (NCBI taxonomy): Eukaryota > Metazoa > Platyhelminthes > Cestoda > Diphyllobothriidea > Diphyllobothriidae > Schistocephalus > Schistocephalus solidus. The sequence goes on from WEDG01003912.1 coordinate 257,525, forward strand.
TGAAAAAAAGATAACAAGCTGCTGGAAAGGGTTCAAATGAGGGCAAAATAAGTTATTAAAAGGTCTAAAGTCTTTATCATACAGATCTAGTTTTGACGCGCTTAACCGTTTCCCTCTTGTGTGCAGGCAGATTCGAGGCGATCTCCGAAAGACTCGTAAGGAATCAGGATTTTGCTCTAAATTTTGAAGACTTTTTCCTATCGGCCACAACAACTTACCTGCGTGAGAATTTTCTGTAACTTCAAAGAACCGTATCTAACCAAGATTTTCAGTGCTACTCGATTTCGTTGCGAGTTTTAGATGATTTGAACGGACTCCCAGAAGATGTTTTATAGGTGGACACGAAAGACACATTCAAACATAAACTGGATTTATATTTGATAAAAAAATACCATTCATTCTTACAGGAAGGCACTGCTACACCATATCAAAGTTTTGTACATACATAGAGATCACGGTGATATCTATTATTTGGCATAGGATATCATCGATCCTTCGGGTTGACTGTGCGTAGATCCTATTGTTACACAAATATTTAACCTCTATGTGAATATATACTTCAACTGAAATATTTTTTGTACCATTTTTAAAAGAGCCTTCAAAGACAAGGTCAATTACACTAAAATATACTGAACCCCAATAGAAACGTGGTAAAATGAGCAAATCGCAGACGCAAAAGTTAGGCTGGATGGAATTCATCTCATCGGCATGGACCGAAACGGACGTAGGGGTTGGAGAATCGCAATTTTTATACGAGATGGCATTGGTTACATTCCAGATGGCCCCTTGCCAAATATGAAACAGGTTTTGTGCAATACTTCGTTTTTAAATTGAAAGTCCGAAACCAACCGGACTTCCATATAGCCGTGGTATATCGAGCCCCGTGGCAACGGACAAACACGGACAAAGCACTCATTACGGAGGATAAGCAACTCTGCTGTAGAAAACATAAAATAATACTTGGAGATTTAAACTCTACAGAAAAAGATTGGAAATTTATGAATTGCTGCGATCAAGATCAAGTGCACGTGGATCAATTTTCAACGATAATTGTGGCATCGAATTTACCATACTTCTTGGGCGTTACAGTGAATTTAAAGTCTTTTTTACTGCTCAATATTAATTGTGCCGGCCCAAATAAGCAGTTGGATAAATTAGTTGCACTCTGCGCAATTGAAGTTTGAATCCGTGCCCAGCTTGTACTTTTTCCATTTACTGTAGGAAATGAGCTGCATTATTAGCCTTTTTAGAATACTGTTGTAAATTGTAAACTTATTTTCTCTATTAGTTAAGCCAAAATTCTGTCTTGTCGTTAACGATGTCCCGCAAGTGACTTGTTAAAAGACGTAAGGTTGCAGCCTCCCCTCCATCATTGAGTAATAAAGTAATGAGAGGAGATAAATCTAGCGTTTGCGAGACCTTGCAGCCTTCTCCAGATATTTTAGCTTATAAAATTTTGTTGGTTCATTTTGAATCTCTTGATTTTTTGGGAGCTCAAGTGAACACATCGTCCTACAATAATCGGTGTCCGTCGGATGAAATAATAGATCTCCTGCAACATAGAACTATGTCTAGAAACTCAGACACAGTTATCCAGCAGGCATTTCAATCATAGGAGTAATTAGCTCTAAAACTGAAGAACGGATAAAACGCAAGCATAATTTTATTTTGTGCAATATTCCAAATCACATATCTGCTATCGATGATGCGCGTTTGTTTCCGCAATGCTGCGGCTTGGGATCCAGAATCGCGCACGCTAAGCGACTGCGCTCGCTCAGTCTTAATGTCATAATATTAGTCACTCTCTTTTTGCTGATAGAAGTGGACTTCCTACTGTCTAGGAATGAGATAAGTAGAGAAAATTGTCAAAAATGGCAATGCTCTGTTTCCCCTGACCTCAAACCAAGGCAGAGAAAACAGAAAAAGTTTTAAATCGTGAACCAGCAAGACAAAAATGACATCTCCTATTGCCATGTTGAACAAGCCGCATTCAATGTCATCTACGGCCTCACCGTCGGAATCCTTAGCTAATTCTGCACGGAAACTGACTTTGATTGATCTTGTGGGACAGCAAGACAACAGTACTTCTCTTATAACCACACCCATACCAAGTCCACCAGTAACTCCTGGTAAACCAACGCAGATCGTTAGCTGAAAGACATGTCCGACGTAAGTTTTGGCCCTCGAAAATCGAAAAAAATTTAGTTTCGCCACAAAAAATACTCATTTACGATCGCCTATTGTTCCCCAAAACACCCCCAACCTAACTACCTGAAAGTCCCAAATACCGCACAGGCCTAATACTGACGCTGCTAAACCAAAAATACCAGCATTCTCGTTCAAGAATGGCACTTTTGTTCCATTCGCAGTAGTGCACCTCCATCCTGCAGCTCATTCCCTCCACGTTCGTTTTCCCAGTTGTCTCCTAATACGATACGTCCTGCTGCACTACTAGCATCATCAGACACGTTGTGTTACTTTAAAAGGATTACTTTGCAGTATCCTCCACATAGTTTTTTCCTGAAAAGCCCCAATATCTAGCGGTAGTGCTCAGTTCCCCTGTCCGTCATTTCCACTTTCAAATCTTATTCCTTTTACCCATATCAGGCGCTTGCTATGCCACAAACCTTTTTCCAGAACGTGGCTGGAGCACCCACTCCCTATGTTCAGCGGCCCATCAACCACTGGACGACTTATCTGCCCACCTGTAAAAACAACCAGCTTGTCCACTTAAACTGCTCATTTTAAATGCCAGGTCCTTGCTCAATAGAATTCCCCCGCTTCAGACTCTGGTCTTCTTCCACTGTCCAGATATTGTTATAGTAACGCAAACATGGGCAGCACCTTCCGTAGCTAACTCCGAATCTCTCTTCTAGATTAAAATTACATTCTAAATGATCATCACGACAGTCATTGTGGAGGAAGCTGTATCTATTTTAAACAAGCACTTGCATTGCGGCCCTTAAACCAACACAATTTACCATGGTTTAAGAGAGCGGTTGGCTTCAAATTGCCTCAAAAATAAGAACTCTTTACTAGTTGGTTGTTGTTATCGCCCACCCAATGCCAGTGAGAATAACGATCTTTGTCTCTCACAGGCATTTCATGCAACGATTGTCTTAAATTGTAAGTATTGCTTGATTGCAGATAATTTCAACGTTCCTAAAGTTCGATGGTTTCAACCTTCCGGCTTATTAAGTTTGAGGACTTTATCGAGACCGTTGATATCGGCATGTGGAATCAGGTTGTTGAATTCCCTTTCCGAGGATCATGCATAATTTTTTGAAATTCATAGTTGGTTAGCGCCGGCAAGGCACTATCTAAACAAACATTAGTAGCGAAATAAAATTATGAAAATGTGTGCCGATAAAATGTACAAATATTTAATAATGAACGCAGAACTCGTTTTGTTAGATCAACAGTTAGCGATGTTTTGAAATGAAAACTGAACAAGAAAATTGGCAGTGAAAAAACCCCTTCCTTGAAAATTGAGGCAGAGTTCAATAGGCCTCCATTTTCAAATAGAGGGTGGGAGAAAAAACTGCTTAGGAAAATAAGTTAAGGTGGTAGAGTAGGCTAATACTGCAGTTGCATTTCAGAATGAGATAATGAAACGTCAATATGGTTCGTTGCTGATTATTATGCTGCATAAAACAAAATTTCGCGAAACGGCGTCAGTTAACTTGAGGCCTTAGCATCTTTGGATCTAGAATCGAATTCTGATGATTATAAGTATCCAACGAAACGGCAGAATTTTATACTGTGTACGTCCGAATGACTTCATCTTTAAAATGCCTGGAGGAATAGGGAAACGCCGTGGTTCGTGGGTAAATCTAAATACAGAAAAAATAGTTTCGAGAGGGTCACTTAACTTCCCAATGGTTCTTTCTCTGAGTCATAGAGAATGCTGCTTAGGAAGATGAGGAAAATAAAAGGTTAATAGAATCAGAGTTAAGATAAATGGGCAGTTTTCACTTGAATGCAGATAGACTAGTTAACGACCTAACTTCAATAGGCAGGTTATTCCACAGAAAGCTATACCTAGAAGCAAAAATTATAGAGCGTTCACACCTGGAGGATGCAGGAAGAGGTATAAGTAGTGCAGAATTTCGAAGGGGTATAAGGAAGATTAACGGGGGTAGTGACAGAAAGCTTGGGGAGATTTGAGTTATTATTTAGTCGAAAAAGGAGACAAAAGCCTGTTTCCAGTCTCCTGACCAAACGAAATTTGAGCTTTGTCAGTTCGAAATGATCATGCAGTACTTTCAAGGGAGTTCGGTTTATATTCTGAAAAATCTGCAATAAATGAAACCATGCCTATTCTATGGGGAGGAGACTTTTGCAAAAATGAGAGCTGAGGTATCACGAATAGACTGGGATCTTCTCTTCGCCGGGAACTTCACTGAGCAGGGAAATTAATTTAAGGAGTCCTTTGTTGAATCTAATAGAATGCCACTGGCCGTCAGCAAAAGTTAGGATATCCAACTGACCATCAGGGCTAATAAGAGATTTGAAAAGAGAAATTACAAGAAAAGAATGCTTTTGGAAAATATTTTGCCGATCCAAGAAAAATGGAGCCTTGCAAGCATACAAAATTCAAAGGAACAAAGTTAAATCTTGATCTTAAAATGACGACGGGATAATGAGAGGGATTTGCTCCATCGAGCAGTTCACAATCCCAAAATGCTCTACAGCTTTTTACGAAAAAATATGTAACAGGAACCTGATTCCTATTTTGAAAAATGGGGACGGTTTCGAAATATCAGAAATTAAAAACTGAGCTGAAAACTTTACTCCGTTCTTTTACTCGGTTTTTACCAAAGAAGCGGTTTTCATTCCATCTATGTGACAGTTCGACCGTCGATTTCGACGAGGTCCACCGTATGCTCCACACCAGGTGGTGCAGGGACGGTGACTTGCGCGTGAATTAGTTTTAAGTGATAGTAGCCTTGCGCTGCAGCTACCACACTCTCTCCTCCTCCCCCACCTGAGCCCGGTGTCAAGACAGAGTCAAGAAAACCGGAGACGGAAGAGGGCGCAGGTGGCTGGCGCGGCCGGAGCCGCCCCTGGGCGTACCACCACACCTGACTGGGATCCCACGGAGTGGGAGTGCCATAAACGCCACATTTAGAAGGAGCCATTGCAGCCTGACTCTCAGTCCGCCAGTCAGCCACTACACACAAAACACACAATTGAGCTGACCAGGCGGTCCGAGTTATCCCGTCAGTTGGCAACCTTCTAAGCCACGGCTTTTAGCGCACCGTTATAGTTTCAAGCGCGTCAGATTGTTTTTAGCGAGGAAAATGCGCTGAGCTGTTGACCTCACTCTCTCCCCCACCTCCACCATCAGACCGCTGTCTGAGCCGGTCAGTTGCCTGATGTGGGAGTGGGCGCATTGGCTGACGGATCGGCGTACCCGTCTTCGCGCGCCACAGCACGACCTGGCCCCCATAACGCACACACCAGGATTTACAAACTCAGGGGCTATGGAGGAGCCATCGCCGCCTGACTCCCAGTCCACTGGTCAGCCACTCGACACACACAGCACATACACTGAACCGGCGGCGTGGTCTGGTGGAAGCGTCAGATTGGCAGCCTTCCCAGCCACGGTTTCTAGGAAACCGTGATATACTCTTGTAAATGGTGATTTTGAGGGTGTTGTCGATGTATTGGTGTAGTTAGTGTGCGCTGGTGTAGCTTAGCCTCCGGTGGTTTACTGGAGGTTGTCGTGGAGGCGTATGTGTCCTAATAGGCCCATGTGGTGTGTAAATCTGCGAGAGCAGTGAGGGCAGTGAAGGCGGGCGCGCCGACTGTATGTCAGAGCCCCAAGCACTGGTTCACCAGCCTCCGTACGATGGATTCGCAGGTGACCGACCAGGCCAATGCGTGAGTTGAAGTTGCGGGCGCAGTGTGGACAGGAGAAATCGGTTGAGGCTGGGGGGATGTCATTTTATAAGCACACATTATCATCACTTTATTTCGTTACTAATGTTTGTTTAGACAGTGCCTTGCCGGTGCTATCCAAATATAAATTCTGAATATGCAGTTGGGATGAGGTTGGTAGTGCATAACTCCTGAATATATATCCTTTTAAGTGTTTTTCGTATCTTTATTTAATTAAGGAAAAAACGCTGCGTGTCGGATGATAGCAGTTCCGACCGGGGAAGGGCTTATACATGTGCTCTTTGTTTGCAGTCTCTCTGTCTTTTTTAGGAAGCGGGATTATGCTCCAGGCAAGAGTGCATCCATGAACGGTTTCTCGCTTCCTGCCGAAAAAGTAAGCGGGTGCAGGCTGTAGAGACGGTGCCATATCCCTGTGTGCAGATAAAATGTACAAATACATAACTTGTCCTGCTATGTCAACAGTAAGCGATGTTTTAAAATTAATGATGAACTAGAAAAAAATAGGCAGTTAAAAAAAACTCCTGCCATAAAAATGGAGGCAAAGTTCAGTAGGCCTTCATTTTTGAATAGAAGGTAGAAAAAAAACTGCTTATGAAAAAATGATCAGGTGGTAGATTAGGGTAATACGGTAGAAGCATTTCAGAATGAGATAATGAAACGTCGAGGTGATTCTTTCTTGATCACTAAGGCGTATGAAACAAAATCTCACGAAAATGCGTCAATGAACGTAAGTCCTCAGCATCTTAGGATCGTTTATACTGTC